>VXBQ01009883.1:605548-683251 GCA_013400175.1 Phainopepla nitens | reverse complement strand
AAAAAAAAGACAACACTCAACAGAATTTATTCCCTGAAATGATCCCTTTCTAAGGCAGAGAGCTACGAGAGGCAATTCCCATTCTAGGTCACATTAAGTTAGCCGAGTTCAATTCCTTTGATATTTTTTCTCCCAGCCCATTCTTTATTACCTCATCCATTCCTGGTCCAGTTTCTTCTGTTTTACTACTAGCATCTTCATCATCATCATCATCATCTTCATCCCCCCAGAGCCTTTCATCTAGTTTATCATCAGCTTCAGCATTACCAAGATTGCCCATCTGCTTATCCAGTTCCTCCTCTTCATCTGAATTTTCCTCATCTTCTGTGAACAGTTCAGAATGTGTTTCAGTACAGAAGAGAGAAAGCTAATGTTTTTGTTAACTTTAGAAGCAAATAAGCAATCATACTTTGAACCTTAATTTCATCACCCCATTCAGTTAATTGATGCATGCTGAAAAACACATGCACATGTTATAGAAAAGCATCAACCATTGCTGGACTGATCTATAATTTTTCTTATAAGTTTGCCATAGTGGAAGAACCAAACCTTTTTTCTCCCTTTCTCCATCATGCATCTTTCCTTCAAAGTCTTCAGACATTTCAATTGCATTATCTTCTCCTTCAATGTCTGGTTTAGAATCTTGATCCTCTTTCTCCTTCTCTTCACCTTTTTGAAAACTGTCTTCTATCTAAATCATTGGTAAAGCCAAAAATTACAATGGATCTTCCCTCTAAATTAAAAGCTTAAGTATCACATCAGTATGTATAAGCTGATATGCAAAGATAGAAGTCAACATAAATAGGAGACTAAAGGTAATGTCATATTTCTTTTTAGCCAGGACATCCATATCATGGATTTCAAGAGCTTTTTCAGTTTCACTTCAATTCAACAAGATCAACCCCAAACACTTGCCTGATCTTCACTTTCTATTTTGTCGCTCACATCCTTCTTGCCTTCCCCTTCTCCCATACCACCATCCTCATAGTCATGGAACTCTGTTGCTCCCTCTCCTGCTTCATCTTCAAGTAATTCTTTTGGCAGACAAAACCCCTGCAAAGGCGAACAGAAACTCAGAATCTTCCTCAGTAGTAAGTCCATTTTTCAGCTTAGCTTCTGCTCAAGACTTTTACACATTAAATATATGCTTGCCATATATCCACTGTTATCTCTAATAACTTACCTTTAGAGCAAGCTCTGTAAAAATGCTGGTTAGAACAGAAAGCAGTTTTCCAGTACTCCTGTGAGATGCCAGTGAAATGGTGAGGTAGAACAGGATGAGGTCTGAATATCTGCAGAGCATGGGCTTTAGGCGCACCAGCAAATAGCAGGACTGGTTGAAGAACTACAGTTAAAACAAAAAAAACCCAGCTGTCAGTCATTATTTGTACTTGACCCCTCAGAGAGGGTCAAGACAGTGACTGAAAACAGGTGCTCAAAGCAGAAATATGAGTAGGCGAGTTTTAAGTACAATTTCTAACGTTTCTGGAGCTTTTCCTAGATTTTTCACAAAAAATTTGTCTTCTTACTACAGCAATGTCTGGCTTTTGCTCTACAGAAGACTACATTTATTTGTCCACAGCTTCTCACATGCTTCTAGTTCTAAGGCACTGGGCAAGAAGAAGCAATGCATGTTTAACCACCAAAGTAGTTCAAAATTCCTAATCTCTTGAGACTCCTAAGCCAAAAAACTCATTAAAAGAAAAATTTTACCTTATGTTTATATGAACTGGAGTCTTCCCTGTAAGATTTCAGGAGCTCCAGGAGTTCTGAAACACCTAAAATTGTCTTCTGTACATGTAAAGACTCCAAATCAGCAGCCAGATCTTCATCCAAAAGTTTAGTTATATGTCCGGCTTTAATCACATCAAGTAAGGCTGCATCCTCTTTGTTTGAAACACATTAAAAAAATGGAGATCAAGTCAGACATTCTAAAAATGTTACAGCAAACAATCTAGAAATATCCATCCTCTCTGTTTAAATACACACTTTCTATTAAAGTAGGAATTTCCTTGTGTATTGGTACCTCTGACATACACTGTTTAAGAAATTTTAAGGTTTGCATGGTTTAAACTCTTCTGCTCCCCACTCAAGTATATTGACAAACTTACCCTTTTCCTCTGAAGATTTTTCTTCTTCTTTTCCACCTTCCTGTTTTCTCTCTACCAAACACTGAACAGCATACAGAACAGCATGGATAACAGTTTCCACTTTTGTTGAGAATTGCTCCACAAACTCTTCATCTGACTGTTGATTTCCTTTGGAACCATGACACAGGCAGTTTTAAAATGGAAACACATCAGATTACAGGTTCCTACGTTTGCTTTATGCAAGGACAACGACAGCACTATGCAACTTTTACTAGACAGTTCTACCAAAATCTCCTTGCTAATCCTCACCCACAACTATACTGCAGAATCCATAACTCACAAATAGAGATGGTAAAAAAAATTATACTGCACAAATAGTCAGGACTAAATTTTACAAGTTTTAATTTCATGAAGTTTCTGGATATCAGAAGGAACACAGGGCCACCTTCAGCAATAATCAAACTAATAAATTCTTGTGTCTTTACCAACATTACAAATCAGGTAGAGAAAAATTATCCTTACCAGTGCAATTTGAGACAGAAGCAAGAAGCTGTGTTCTCCAAGCTGTGAAGTCTGAAGATGTGTTATCAACTTCTTCTTGTATATACTTTAGGCTCTCAATTAGGGCCATCTGATTTGCAGCTTCCCTGTCTTGCCCATTTGGAAGAAACAAGGACTCGATGCTTTGTAACTGGGCTGAAACTTCCAGCAGACAACTCACAGTTGATGTGCAAACTTCAAAGTCTCTCCTGCAACAGAAATACCATGATACTGAAAGAAGAACAAACAGACCAATTTAAGATTAAACCTTTTCTTGGTCATGGATACGGGAGAGGCAGCATATCAGAGAAAATTAGAAGATTGTTATTAAATAGTCTACAAGTGTCTTTTAGAATGAAAATTTCTTCATTAAATTTATATGTGAAATTTACCTCATGAGCTCAGGAACTATGGGGATAAAATCCTGAGAGACCAAAGAAAGTAGGAAGCTGAGATGGAAATTTTTTTTACTTGTCAGGGGAGTGGGAGAAGACATACATTTCTTAAAAGAGTAAGGCACTGCCTTTTGCAAAAAAAAAAATGAACAGAAAAATGTTTGAAGAGCATCTGAACCCACTTTTCAATACATACGTAGGCGAAAATTTTCAAAATTACTTCACACATTTTATGTGAACATAAAACAGAAGAGATGTTCATGTGTGGAACTCACCAGGAGTAAAAGGAGGTCTCACGTGACTGCTGTCTTACTCTGTCCACTTCTGCTTTCATGGCCTTCACATTTGCCATCGCTGCAGTCAGTTGTGTAGCTACCTGCAGCCACAACTGATCCTTATTTCTCATCCTGCATCCAGGAGGCAGTTGCTCAGTTGTTACTGGAGACAAGCATTTTAGATCTGAGGGAATCAGGTCAGGTATGCCCTCAAGAACATTTCCCATTTCAGGTCCTGAACTCTGAGGAATGTTGGGTTTGACATCGGCCCTTTCACTGTCACTGCACCTGGCTGACTCCTCTTTTGGGCAGCACTGGATAAACCAAGACAGCTCCTCGAGAACCATCACACACTGCATGGAAAGCTGCTGCAGTCTGTCTGTCCAGTGCTGAACACTGTCTTGAGGAGGAAATGCTGCATTGTATTCTCTGTCAGCAGTCAACCTAGAATCTATCTCTTCTATACAACTCAGAAGGTTCCTAGTTAAGAAGAAAGAAAGAGGAGTTTTAATCACTGAGTTTTATGTTGTACTTCCTTTTTAAAAGCTCTACCTTTAACTAAAGTAATTTTTTTAAAAAAAATCTAAATAATAACTTCTCCTGGAAAAACTAAAACAATATTTTTTTTAAAAAAAGATTGCTTATCTAGTAATTTTTTTGCCTCCCTGAATTAGGAAATACCACAAAGCCCTGGAAATCTGACTTGCTATGAAAGTCATAGTAATGCAGATAAGGGTCCTGAAAGTTTTACTATTCCTGTGACTGTAAAGTTGAGGAGTTTGTTTAATTGGGGGTTTTCTGTTTATTCATTTTTTTCAAGTTTCCTGGGGTTACAATAAATTTTGCACCAGTGATCTCCAGTCCAGAATTCCTTCTCTGTACAAAGGTACTAGCTCCTAACCTGACTTCTAAGTTTTATGGACTACAGAGTGCTGAACACAAATATGCCCAACAAAGGTGGCATTTCCAATGACTCAAGCAATGAAATGAAAAATCCTATCAAGGAAGAAAGATTCTTAGACACTTTCCTTTAACAGTTTTGACACAACATCCAGTATGTCCTACCTTTCTAGAATTTTTCTTTTTAGGTTGTTGATGCTTTATTTTTTTTGGCCCAAAATACCATCCAGATCATTTATTTGCCCCAGATCAAGCCAAAAACTTGCACGTAAACAAAATCAACTTAGGCCAATACCCAATGACAGATACAACAATCTGTAAGTTTGATGGTTTAACTGTGTAATTAACTACAGGAATTATTTCACATATATGCCTTACATGTTCTACAAAATTATTTTGGTTCCAAAATACTGGCTCCAGTGACAGGATAAATTTAAATCTTTTCTATTTAGGCTTAATTGAGGGGAGGAGAAATACAGGGAAACAGAGGAAAAAGTTCTTTTCTTCTACCTTATTTTCCATCTTTCTTGAACTGATTTGCTTACTGTCAAAACTTCCTGCCAACATTCAAATGTTGGAAGATGGGAAATACCTGAGTAAGATCCACTGTTCTGTCAATGCAGTAAGAGCTTGCCTCTGTCTAACAAGCATCTTCATGAGGTGTGCAGTGAACCCTTTGCATCGTTCAATGCTACCTAGTCCAATATCCTAAACAAAACAGAGACAGAAGAAGTGGGAGGGAACAGTGAGATGAACAGCCAGACAACAGCAGTCTCTGTGCCTCCATTTCACTGAGCAGGTTGGAAGATTATTGTTTAATTGAACAAGTCTTAATATGCAGTTACAATTATTGCAGTTACAATTATTACAGTTACAATTATTACAGTTTCCCCATCTTCATCTTTTCCACATCTTCCATATATCCTGCATACAAATTTGCCTTTCAAGCAACTTCTGCAACAGTCACATTACATTTCACTCCACTGCAACAATTCCAATCAGGAATTTGGTTCCAGTATTAAATCTACCTTACACAAACAATGATTAAAATCTGAAGAGATACCAGCCTAAATGCTTTACATGCAGGACCAATGGTAAAATCATTCGTTTTATCAGATATACTGACAATTACTTTCACTCCTTTCATTAGAAGCAGTCACATCTTGAAATTCAGAATAAATAGTAACAACACAGAGCATAACTGATCACAGTCATTTGTTCCAGTATCTAGTATCAGGTGTGACTTTGATAAGATCATGTTGTAAAACAAGGGGTAAAGCATAGTCAGAGGAAGAACATCTGGAAGAGATGATGCTTTTTTCCTGAAAGTCTGGAAAAGTGGTTCTGGTTTGGCAGAACTCATTTGTCTGTTCTGCTGGTTTTAGACCAATCTTTAAATGAAGAAATATATTAACATTTTTTGTGGTGGACAGAGACTCCAGTTATGCCCAAATATAAATATCAACTGATTTCTTCAAGAATAACATTGGGTTATTTTACTGACAAGCTGGGATTTAGCATTTCATGAGCTCCTTCATGCACAAAAGCAGCAATTAGGAATCTGATGGGATGAAAAATACTGTACACTGAACAGGTCATTAACTTCTTTTCCTAAACCAATTTTGTCCCTTCATAACTGCATTTAATGAGTGGTACAAAAGTGTCATATTTAGTATCATACTACACAGCATAGCGTTATCTCCCATAATTTTCTTACTACTAGGAAATTTCAGTCCAAGCTGGTAAAATGAAGTTAACAGAACTCAGATTCTGGTTTTACTTTGCTGGTTTTACCTTG
Organism: Phainopepla nitens; assembly: GCA_013400175.1. Lineage (NCBI taxonomy): Eukaryota > Metazoa > Chordata > Aves > Passeriformes > Bombycillidae > Phainopepla > Phainopepla nitens. The sequence continues at coordinate 677,253 of VXBQ01009883.1, read as the reverse complement.
GCAGGTGCTAGCAATGCTGTCTGGAGCCGAGAGTGACGTGCAAGTGACCGATAGAAGTACCTCTGGCATCCATCCCAGGCAGAAGAAATCTCTGTCAGCAACCTGGCAGAGCACAAAGAAGTATGGTATTAAAAAGTACCCCAGCATGCTGGATGGAGCCACCACCAGGTCAGCTCTTCAACCCAACAGTTTTGCCTGAGATTTGTCGTTTTGAAAATGCACTGATCTTGCAATTCTTCATTTTCTCTAAAAATATTCTAGTCTTAAAAATATATTTAATTTAAAAAATAATTTCTAAGGAAACCTTAACCAAGAGCAGCAAGATCTCTATCTTTGAATACCACTTGATGCTTTAAAAGTGATATGGTTTTTCTTTCCCCGGTGCAGCTAAATCCAGCTTCATACAGAAGCCTTTCTTTTCACTTTGATACATAAACTAAATGCTTACATCCCAGAAGGACAATAGCCAGCATATCTCAATGACAAAAAAGCACTTGTTGACAGAAAAACAATTTAAGAAAAAAGATCTTAAAAAATCTTTCCCCTAAGAAAGCTTTTCCAGTAATGCCCACTTTGAAGTATATGTATTTTCTCCTGAAATATCCATTATTTAATGAAGGAGAAACAATAAAGTAATCCCTGAAAATCACAGTTCACCTTCAATAAAATCATTAGCAGTTTACACTCTAATATACTGCAAGAAAAGCAATCCAGGCAAGGCTGGACAGTGGAGGGTTAACTGAAATCTAATTCATGGAAAGAATGAAACTGAGGGTACAGTTGTTGAAGTGCAAATTTAGAAAAAAAAAAAAAAGAAACAAAAAAACCCCCAAATCCTTGCTTAGTTGTACATACCAAACTGAGAACTAATGAGAGGAAGAAAATATGCAAAATCTTATATTTTTTATTGTCCAGAAATCCCAGTCTAAATCAATATGCCATAAATTCTGTATATTACAGCTGCAATTCACAGTCTGAGGGTAAAAAGTCCTGTGTACATACGTGGCATCCAGTTCATGTGGACAGCTCACTGCAGCCAGTGCACTACACAAGTCCAGTGGACGAAGGTAGAGAACTTCCTGGCAGTCTTTTGAACGGCACCAGGACAGACCTTTCCGGTATGACAAACCTGCAACAGTATTTCAGCACACATCCCTTGATGCCCTCGCTTTTTACATGAAAAACGTCACTCATACAGTTGGTAGTAAGACATCCAATGCTGTCATTTTGACAAGTCTCTGAACATGCTACGAGTTTTGTAATGTAAGAACACATTGTAGCTGAGCTATCTTGAGCTGAACAACACAGCTGAAATGAGACTAACAGACCTGTGTAAATTAAGGACTGTTCACTGCCCCTTAAGAAAGACGAGTTAGGGATCATTTTTAAATCACAAAAAGGCTGATGAATGAGCAGGGTAAAGGTGTTACCTTACATTGTATTATGGTGGGTTTAGATATATTGGCAAAGATAGTAAAATGTTCAAGAACTCTGTACTTTTAAACCAAGCCCATTTTTAGTTGAAACTCACCTGTTTTAGCAAGGCTTTTAAAGAGATCTGACAAAGCCCGTTGCTTTTGCATCTGAATATGTTTTGCCTCTGATTTCTGCTTCTCCTTAGTTGCTGTCTGATCAAATGTTAAATTTTGCAGTTCAGCTACAGAAACAATAATACCACCTGTATAGAAAACAGCAGACAAAGGTACGAGATTAAAAATTTATTATAGGCAAAGCAGCTGTGGGAAGACACTCTAGGAAAACAACTATATATCTGCACTTTTTCCTGGTTTGTTCCATTTATGTTATAGAGGTCAACTGTGGTATGGAAATCACAAGAAAACCTAACCTGTGAACTGGTCGAGATTTTCCACCAGGTTTAAGAATGAATTATTTTCTGTAACTGCTGTACACATTTTCTTCATTTTTTTCGTCAGCTTGGAGAGACGATACTGAAGAGATTCTGTATGAAAGGTAATGACACCCTGACATTCTGGGAATGCCCTCTGGAAAAAAAATGGAAGAAAGAAAAATGTATTATACACACATATTCAAAGTTCTCAGATCACTAGAAGTAAATCACTTTAAAAAAGGGATAAATTCTGCATTCACCTGAAACCCCACAACATGTTCATGTGATTATTTCATCAGTTCAGCACCAACACTTAAAAAAAATCGTAACACGTATTTCAGTCAGACATAAGTTCTGAAAACAGTCAAGAGAATAAAAGATGCTACAATCTTACTGCCTTAGGTGTTTGTCATTACCTCTATGAAAAAGGTAATCACTGCTTCAGGTCAGCTTCCTCTTCCTTCCAAGTTTAAAGGCATTAACCTAAATCACTAAGGCCCCCAGAGTGTCAGGTAAGAACACCCTCACTTACTTTCCACTATACAAGAATTTTGTTCTTAAAGAACAACAAAAACAGTGTGCAAGTAAAAATTATTAAATAACAGAATTAATTCCTCAGCACATCCAAAGATTTTCAATTTTTTTTTTGTTCAATTTATGTTTGCATGCTTCTTCCTTAAAAAAATGAAGACAGAATGGAACTGCAAGAAGTGAAACCAATAACCCTGTTAACTATCACTAACAGGCTTACAAATCACTGACCAACAAACCAAACCCTCAATCAAACACATTAGATTTGCTTTAGATTTCTGCCTCCTCACTCTACCCTCCTGTACAGAACATGAGCAGGATCAGCCCTGCTCCTGGTCTGAAGAAACTGAACAAAGCTGAGGGTAACTCAGCATTTCCCACTCACCAGCAAATTCTGAGGAGTTACGATTGTCTCCTTGCATCTTGTCAATAAAAACTAATGATATGAATAGGAATCTCTTTCAGGAAGAAAATTAGATGACTTCTTCTCTGAGTTGGGCAAATAATTAGAGACATACTGAACTGACACTGTGGAGCAGGATTTACCATGCATCAGCTTGTCCAAGGCAAATGTTCCCAGTCCACAAACTGTCAGTCAACAGCAAACATATGACAATATAGTGCATTCCCTCATCAGTATCCAAGCCAAAAGTGATTTAATACTTAATCAGAGCTTATATACACACAAATCCTACAGCTACATCATTATTTGTTTGGGCCCTTGTTTAGGGAAAAAAAATGGGTAATAATAATTTAGATTCCCAGACTATTTTACTTCACTAGTAGGGAAGTAACAAATTGCTGCAGACAGTATGTAAGCAAACTGGAGATGAAATGTGTAACTGCCTCATCTCCATATTAGAGCAGAGATATAGTGCCAGATCAGCACAGACCATGCTTGTCATTCCATGCTGCATTCCCACCCATCTGCAGTGTTGCATAACACTGAACACAAGTAAGACCAAAAAAGTTTATGATATATTCAACAGATTTGACACTTACATAAGATTTTCCTGCATAAATCAGTGAAAAGCTGAAACATATAGATGAGAATAGAGAAACTGTTCTTCCCACACTTAGAATAACTAATTCAGTCACCTTGGTAACATCTGTTCTAGCAGACAGAACCTTTCGTAATGTGTTGTTTAGCCTCTGAATTTTGGTTTCTTTGTCGTCAGATTCTTCTTGCTTTTGCATGAAGTCCAGCTGCTCTTCCTTACCAATTTCCACCAAGGCAGGCCGACATGGCTCATCCAGAACAACTTCAAACTTCTTCATGAATTTAAAGAGAGTTCTAATTACCAAATGAAAGCAAAAAAGTTACTGGGTTTTGTAATCCTGGAAATCTCTCAGCTGCTAGAAATAAATGTTATTTGTGTTATGAGCAGAAGAAACATTTCTGAATTCAAATGTAACATCACAGAGAAATTATCTAAAAGGAAGGTTTCAAAAAAGGGAGCTTAATTTTAAGTTCTGACTTACCTGCGTATTTTTTCAACTGATTGCTTTATAGCCCAGAAGCTGACATCATTCCACCTGGAAATCTTCACAAATTCCTATTCGGAAAATAGCCAATGGGATTACTTATGTAAATGAAATGAAGTATTTCCACATCAAAGATGATCTTTAAACCTAATCAGCTATGATGATCAGGTAGCCTTAAAATGCAAAACATTTTAGTAAATGAGCAAATTATTGCACAGGCATCTTACTAACATACATATCTGCACTACCTAAAAATTGCTGCATAGCCAGATGTTGTGAAATCCACAGGGGCTTCACCCCTGGGTAGAAACCTTCATGGATAAATGGGATTAATCAAACATTAAAGCTTTCAGTCAACCCTTCCCCCACCTCAAGAATTAATTCTTACCAAAGAAAATATTAAGTTTAGTAGAGATTTCAGTGGCCAACACAACTATTATAGACAAATTCAAATTGTATCTGCTCCACTGTTCCTTTGATTAAACCGATACGTTGTCTGAGCCAAGCTTCCTTTTACCTTAAGTTCCTTTTCTATGGGCTGACGAAGTTCAGTGATTTTGGCCTCAACACACTCTGAAAACTGCTTATAGTAATTGTATAGATTCCACAGGATGCTGCACAGAACATCTAGAAGGGAGAAGGGACAGATAATAATGGTAATAATAATCACCACCATCATCCTCCTTTTACAAGAGGACATTTTTCAGTATCATTACAATAAATACACCCCAGTTCTTTTTGGAAGCTTAGCAACACCAAAAGATGGGGTAAATTGACCAAAACAATAAACCAGCCCTATTAGCTTGTGTTCTATTTATGAGCTTAGTGACCTGTTTGGAAAGCCTGGAACACCTGATGGCTGCACAGATAACACAGTTAATACTAACAACTCACCCTTTTCTGCTACTTGAGGCATCAGCAAGACATGGCAGTGAAAAACCAAAAGTAATTGGAGCCGTGCATGAAATTCTCCCAAAGAAGAGCCTTCAATGAAAGCCTGTAATGTGCCGACCAGCGTTTTCAGATCCATTTGCTCAGTTCCTGAACATTGCACCAGAAATTTAGAAAGAAAGTGAGAGAAAACAAAAAAACCCAGAAGATCTACATGAAAATTGCTGTCTGGTCTTTACAACTTTCAATTGAATATCAAGTCTCAATTAGGAAAACTTCAAAACAAAATAGGAAAGGAGCAAAGAGGGGAAGAATTCTGATTTAATAAAAAGTAAAACAAACTAAAGCCACAGTGGAAGAAAGGAAAGGGAATAAGAAGCAGCATTAAGACAGTGACTGAGAAAGTCAGTCATATGTCAAATTTTAGAGTCCATTGAGTATTTACAGAATACTTGCTATTCTCTATGAATGAATGGCTTTTTCAGTCATCATGAGCCCTACTACAATTAAGTCACTGCCAGTTCCTTAACTCCTCCAAGTCAAGAGGACAGAAATAGATCAGAAGAATCTGGCAGAGAATACAGTGTCTTTAGAGTATTATCTGTGGAAGAAGACATGTCCTCTTGGAGATGTAATATAACTGAAGGATCTGAAGCTCATCAAGTGCATTAAGCAGTCATGAGATTGTGAATTTGGCCTCAAACCAGAGGATACTGCTTTCATCTTTACAATTCCATCAAATCTGGGGGAGGCAAGGTGCTGCTCCTCATTCCCCTATTTTATGTAACATGAACATGTGCGGACAGATTTGCTAAGAACAGTATGTACCAAAAACTACTTACTTTAAGAATTCTTTAGGCTTTATACAGAATGTTAAAAGCAGTTCAGCTGCGATATGAATTATGCTTTCTGCAGCTAAAAAAAACAAGGTGCCTTTTCCAGTTGCAGATGGAGGCCTCCTACCCTCCAAATCTGTTTGACATGTTTGTATGTGCATGACGTACAGCTATCACAATTCTACTTTCTTTTAGATGCTTTTTACAGACATCTTTTCTTTACATCAAAACATAGGCCTTATGGTTTCAGAAATATATACAAAGTTCACTCCATATGGAAAACCCTACATGGTCATGCAATTTACTGTAGGGCAAAGAACTATACCTGAAAGTGCATTGTTAAATTCTGGCATTTAATCATACATCCTTAGTAAGTACCAGAACTGCATCACATTCATTTCAATGCCAGCACTTACCTTCAGTGTTTGTCTCTGTCTGTTCTTGAACATACTTCTCAATCATCTGATAGATTGAGAACCAGTGCTTTGTGGATTTCTCCACATGCTGTTTCATAATATTGTCCAGACTTACTGACCAGCAACTAGAAACAGTAAGAAAAGGGAGCGATAAATCAAAAATATCATGAGTAGTTTGGGTTCAAAACAAAAAAAACTTGTTTTGTGTTTCTAGCAGGATGAAAGAATCTGCACATAAGCTAGGAAACCCTAGGATGAAAACAGGGGAGCACTGGGAAAATATTTTCTCCTTCTCCTGAGGCAAATACGTCGAGTCACCACAGCCTGGACATGCTCATTCTGATCCACTACGGCTCCTCGTTGGTGGTCTCTTTTCCCCACACATTTTCACCACGACAGATACACAGAAGCATGTTCCACAATTAAGGCAATTCTGTATTGGAATGTGCCTCCATGTGGAGATGAAAGCTTATAGTATCTAAGGAAAAGAGCATGAAAGGACAATTCTTACTTCAACTCCAATCTACGCCACTGAATAATCAGTCGTGTGACCAGATCGAGATGTTTCCGCAAGGACAGGGCCCGACTAGCATTTTGTTCCCAGTCCTAGAAAAGAAAAGTTCCCCTTTACACAAAGCCAGAAATTAGTCACTGCCTGGCATGACTGTCAATGCATTACTCTGGATTACTGGGTTCAGCATGGAGCAAGTTCACTTCCCCCAGTCCTGACAAGCAGACAGCCTTCATATACTGCATTTGTAACATGGTACCAAATAGAGGCAAGGAAACATAAAAGAGAAAAATGAACTTTCCCTCCGCCTTCTTCTTACCTGTGCCTTTGCAAGAAGAATTTCCAAGCCATTCAGAAACTTTGAGAGAGGACTAGAAAGGGGAAAACTCCGGATTCTGTCCATCACAACTAACAGCTGCAGAATAGAAACAAAAACATTCAGCCCTTAGTAACTGCACTTCAATAGAAGAAATAGTGAAACTGAGTTAATTTCTATGAGCATAACCAACCCCCTCAAGAGATAAGAATTTTATTTTTTTGTTTTTTACATTTTTAAACTGCTTTCTCAATTTAGTATAAGCTCACTAGGAGCTCAGTAAAGCCAATGCACTTGGGGAAGGGAGCACAAATGACCTAATGCAGAGTTCCTATGGAACCTGAGTTTCTACATTACCCCAAGAAATGTAACCTGAGGACAACATAGATGCTGTAAGAGGGACTAAAAATAATTATTCTTTAGTATTATGTATGAAAGAAAGAACTTCAGAAAAAAACCAGGCTTAGAAACAGCATGACCTCAGGGATCTCTGAGCTATAGCAGACTGAAGATTGCTTAAAACTCTAAGCTCAGACTTGGCAGAATCCCACTTAACATTTCATAACTAAAATAGAACATCTATAATACACACAATAATAACCTATACCTCTTATGAAGAAACAGGTATGACTTCAAAATGTCTGCATCAGTAATACAGACAACATCTAAGCAAGCATATCAACGTGTATGCACGTCTGTGTATATCTATACACATATTCACACATAAATGCAATCCCAAAATGCTCCAGTTGCCCCCAAATATTTGTTGAGGTGTTTCTACCTGCACAAGTACAGGATGCTCTGGCCATTCCTGCAGTAGCCCATTTATTTCCTTAGCAAAATTGTCAAGTACAGGTTGGCACTGTCGGACTTGCTGAATATTGGGATGCTGATAGAAGTCATATGGGCCGTCTTGCTGCAGCACAAGATCTGAAGTTACTTCCTCAAAAAAGGTATTGTGAAGAAGAGTGCTCAGCAGAAGCTGGCTTCCCAAGAGACTCTCATTCATTTCAGCACCTACAATGCAAGTAAGGAAGACACCACACACAATATTAGTTCTTTTTTTCAGTTGAATAGATAAAGTTGGGACTCTTTTCCTCCTGTATCCTAAGCCTTAGCATGTTATCTTTTACAAGGATATAAGACTACACCACTGGAACAATGAGATGGAGTATGGAACAGCAGACAGTTTATATTCTCTATTTTATCAGATTTTTTCTATGAAAGTACAGTGAGCACCATAAAGGTGGGCTGTAATCCTGTCAGAAGAACACAGTTCCTGTATATAAATTTACATCAAGGATGCTACTATAAAGCAAGGCTCTGTGGAAAAGTCATCCAACACACAAACCAACTCCCACATACATTATGGCTCAGGTGCAAGCACAGAAATATGGTACTGTAGAAACAACAGCCCTTATCTGCTTCATCTTAAGTGCACACATGCATTAATTAGATCAGAACTGAAATATATAGCTGTGCTTTAACAGGCGAAAATTCTGAGTTCTCACACACAATTTAAAACAATTTACACATCAAGTTTTCCAAAATTCAGGGTGGAAAAAAAAACCCACGACACTTTTTTTTCCTTTTACTTTATATACATAAGCTAAATTTAAACCAAGTCTTTATGAACTTCATTGCAAAATTTACTTCTGGGAAATTTCTTCAAGTGCTTTATCTTCCACAGGACCACGCAGATCCATATGATCAAAATTTCACTCACTGTTCAATAGATTTTTAAACTGTGTTAGTCTTCTATGTTACCAAATGGAATTTAAAAAATGCATAAAAGAATAAAAATCAAAGCATTCCAAAAGACAATTCTGAACATGGGGAAAATTCTCTGGAAAAACAATTTTCCTTTTTGTGCATTTTCCCCATAACAGGTGCATTTCGTGACCTGAAATGCAATGATTTTGAAACAAATTACAAATTTGAACCTGCATATCTGAAACACTGCTAGCAGTCTTACCTATTAAAGGATAGAATTGTGACACCAGGCATGCACCAGTCTGATAGCAGGAAATAAATGTACTGAAATAATGCTTGGCTTGATGAGAAGGCAGACTCTGTTGATACCACAGGGATCGAGCAAAGTTTAAGCACAAGTGCTGATGCACTTTCATTACTGTTTGCATAGAGCTCTTGGACAAAAGGGCTCTGTCAATTTCCAGCTGGTCTTCCACTGGATCTTCAGTTTCCATCTTTTCTTCTAGGCTTGGCTGAGCTGTAATATCTTCGAAGTCCTGCAAATTACAGGATAATCAAAAGTAAATTCTAATTTTTTCCTTTAATGCCTCCTCTCCCTATCTCCTCTTTTGCTTTTTTTGGCACTGCAACAACATGCTAATGATTTGCAGCTGGTACTATATAAACAGCCTGTTCAGTCTGAAACTGAACACAGGTGTACAGAACATTTCAGAGAGTAACTACAGCAGGCAAGAGTGCAGTACAGTGATCTCTGAGCTGCTGCCAACTAAACCCCTTTGCAGAAAAAGCAGCAGCAGCTGTGTCTGCTGATAAACCACCTCAACACTGTGTGGTCGCTTGAGGACCTGAACCATTCTGTCCCAGCTGCTTTATTAAATCAAGGAGATCAGCCTTCTCCACAGGTAGTAGAACCTCAGATGACCTTACTTGCTAAATAAATAGAATTCCAGCTTTTTGCTAGTAACTGTATTGTCATTCAGTTATATAATCTGGGATTATTCACCCAAACCACAGTACAGATCAAGCCTGGAAATTAATCCCAAAAACTTTTTTCAACCAGAAGGTAAAATAAAACATAAAACCTACCCCCATTTGGCTTTTGGTTTAAGGAGAAACTGCTTCATTCCTCATGTCATTTATAGCATTTATTTTCAGGAGCAACTTCAGATGTAATTTTTGCGTTTCTTAATGGAGTTACAGCTATTACCTTTTCATGAAAAGGAAATCTCCTCCTAAATTCTTCCTCTTCTTCCTCGCTCTGTCCTTTCCCATGACTTTTACTTCTGTATCTGTAGAGGCTGTGTTCCATTGCCTCCTGCTCTTGGGCACGGCGTTCCTGTTCATCCCATTCATTTACAATCGCCTAAGGAAACACAAAGCAAGATGCTTCTACACAAGTGAGCGTTTAAAATCATCACTGGGGCAGCATCTGTCTTGCTTGGCTCTTCCCTCCTCTATGGTCTACAACAGTAGAAATCAAAGCCATCTAACATTTGTGAATTGCCCTCTTAACAAGCTAATGAGGAAAATGTGTAGACAATAAGCAACAGAGTACTTGACCAAGTTCTAGCCTCCATTCTTAAACACTTTATAAAGAAACTCTCGACAAAGTTTGCTTTGGGGTGGGTTTAGTTGTTTGGACTTTTTCTTACATAAATAAAATATTTGCTAATTGTTACAGGCTATTGTTTCATGCCTTGATAAATTCAAGCAAGTTAATCCAGTATATTAGATTATCTTTTACAATTAATTGGGGAAAAAAATTAGAAGATTTTAAAGAACACCATACTAATAATTATCAAGATAAGGATTTCTAAAGATCATCTAATCCAACCCCTCTGCCATGGGCAGGGACATCTTCCACCAGACCAGGTTGCTCAAAGCCCCATGCAATCGCTCTCAAACACTTTCAGGGTCGCAGCATCCACAATTTCTCTGGACAACCTGTTCCTGTGTCTCACCATACACATTTTTAAACAATTCTTTTCATATCCAATCTAGATTTACCATCTTTCAGTTTAAAGCTTGTCATGCCTTGTTCTACAAGCCTTGCTAAAAAGTCTCCTTCCCTCCTTTTTATAAACACCTTTAATATACTGAAAAGCCACAACAGGGTCTCCTCAGAGACACCTCCTCCCCCAGCTGAACAACCCCAACTCTGTCAGCCTTTCTTCACAAGAGGGATGCTGTAGCCCCCTGATGATTTCTGCACCCCTCTTCTAGAGCTGTTTAAACAGAACCATGTCTTCCACAGGGGGCAAGTTCAGTGCAAGACTCCCAGTTATGGGCATCCTGAGCTTACCCGACACAGGTGTCTGAAGAGCTGCAGAGATTTCTGGTCCATTTCTCCTCTGGATAGCACATGGCATCGAAGATGCAACAAAGCATTCACCAGGAGCTGTTCCAGAGTTGGGGAAGGCTGCTCAGCTCCCTCAGATCCTCCTTCAGAGTGCTTCAGAGAGAACTTTTTAAGTCCATTAAGGACCCCAACTGAATCCACTGAGCATAAAATTTCTGCCCGAGCAAAGTAAGTGGGCAAGGCACGGCCGACAGAAGGAAATGCCAGCAAAGAGGTGAGGAGGCTGGCGAGGTCAGCTGGGCACACAGAGCTCTGCAGCACTGCAGACGCTTCACAAGCCACTAACCGCATGCCGTGCTGCAGCTGCAGGATGGCAGCCTGGAGGGGAAGGATGGCATCAGGGAACACAGCATACTCCTCTGCCAGGTGTTTTCTAAACTGATGGTGTGATTGCTGCCACGAAGCCTCCTCACTTAACAGGTTCTGTACAGCCTGCAGGGATTTAGGTCTCTCTCCACGGAGGAACTGCAGAAGGCGGGTTAGAAGGTCTTGGACTGAGGAAATCCGTGCTATGCTGCTGATGTACTGGTGAGCCTCCTGGTACAAGCAATCATACAGTGGAGCTGGAGGCCTGAAGGCTTTCCTTCTAGAAAGGCTGCTTATTTGCTCCTTCAACCTTTGCATTCTTTCATGCAACAGCCTGTTAAGAAATAACACTGACCGGTTTAGACATGGAAATATCTTTCATACAAACTTGTTTAAATAGATCTAATGTAGCTGTTAAGACACAGGAAAAAATGAATCAGAAAATACTCTGCTAGTTTGTGTGAAACAGCAAATAAGGAAAAAACAAGGGACAGCCTTATAGCCCACAGGTGTAGATTTCTTCTCCCTGCCACTTCAACAAACTTCAAATGCTTTTTTCTTGCTACCTGACAGCTCTGTGAGCATTATGAAAAAGAAAATATTACCACAAGCAATTGGTAGAACTCAGCCATTCAGAACCTGCTTTCAATGATTATCATTCTCTTTAAGCAGTAGCATGGAACTACCAGATCCTCTATGTGTATAATAATCAAAGAAATTCCTATTAGAAGTGGAAAATAATTACTAATAGACAATTTTTATCTTCACACCTGGAAGGCTGCAGAAAGGAGGAAGCTCTCTTTGCTTAAAATTCCTCCTGAAGTTCCTCTAATAAAAAAGAACTCCAAAAAGCCCCAAACAAAATAACAGTGGCTAAGATTCTGAATGTCAGCAGCGTACTCTATGTGGTAAGAAATTTAATTCATCCACAGCAACACAGGCAAAGGCTATTGCTAAAATACACATATGTAGATTTCTCCCCAGTAATATCAGCTGAAGAACTTTGCAAAATAGCACTGGCATGTATAATGGCCTTGAGAAACTAAAGTGATAGATAATCCATCTTATGTCAACTGACTGATCATATTGTCACATTTTAATATAAGTACTGTAATTTAAATGTATGGCATTGTTTTTTCTGAGCATGGTTTCAACTTTATCAATATTTGATGGCCACTGCTTTAATTGTTCTATTTACAGCAGTACAAAGTGTACAGACAATTCCTTACTACAAGTAAAGAGCATAGCTTCATCTCTACCACCTCAATATGTAAATTGATACTTTAAAACCAGCAACTCCAGTTTCTACAGAAAGAGGGAAAAAACAGTAAAGCTTCAGAGAAAAACCTCAGAGCCCGAGCACACAAAGATGACATGTCCACTCTAAAAGAGATGGGTTCAATGCCTGGGTGTTACCTGATATGGGGATGAATAAAGCTGCTGACTGTTTCATCTTCAATACTTTTTCCTGTGTGCAGCTGGGATGAAAAATCATGTGTTTTCCATTCATACTCCAGCTGGTGTAACTAAAAAGGAAAGAATAAACCATTCACAGTGGTTCTGATTTTAGTAACCAAGGAGGTACCTCAACTTCTTGGACATTAAAAGAAGGTCTAACTGTATAGTTTAAAAATCATGGTGAAGCCAAACTCCTCTGCATTGATTTTATACATAACAAAGGTAAAAGCCAACGTGGCTTCATACTCACCTCTTCTTTTGAGTACTTGAGCTTGTGCTCTCTTTTAACAGCTGGATCAAACCTGGTCTGAGGAAGCCACATCAGGATCTGCACCAAGCCAATGCTCACCCAGAGGCTTCCTCGCCAAGCTGCCTCTGGTAGCTCCTGAAGCCCTTCCCCATAGAACTGATGCAAGCACGTGAGCAGAAGAAACAGGAATTCTTTAGGAAGTAATTCCTGATCAGTGATGCTTTCAAGTATCTTGAGAAGGTACTCATATGCAACAGGATCCTTGACGCAGAGCTTCTCACAGCACTCCAAAAATTCTTCTTGAAGATCCACTGGAATCAGGTCTACCAGGGCAGAGAGCTGTCTGCTTAGCATTATTCCTTGCAGTCTAGCATCCGTGTGCCTAGAGAAAGGAATGAGAAAATGTTTACACACAGTAAGCAACCTTCTGTAACATGCTTGATTTAAATAACATATATGTTGAAGAGAGGTCTTAATACCTAAAATCTGCTACTGAAGAGACAGCCAGGTTGGTCCACAGGGCTGTGCTGACTTTTTGAAGCTGCTGTGCTCTCTCCATCCATTCTCCCAGTGTTACATGGGATGATGACAAGACAGGAAGCCCATTCACATCCCACTGGCTTGTCTTGCTGCTGCTAGTTAGAATTTCAAAGAAGCACTTTGAGAAAACAGCTCGGGTCAAAATGCCTGCCCCCTAAATTAAGAGAATAAGAGTTAGATTGTTCAGATGCAGCTTACACTGACTATGCTACAATATTGCTTTAGAAAACTTGAATAAGTCAACACGAACATTCAGCCTAGATTTTGATTAGGTCAGAAGACAAACCTTCATAGAACGGTTCACATGGGATTTAGAGAAGTTGTTGTCCTCTGTTGCAGGCACTGGCCTCCAAGTCAACCAGTAGTCTGGGTCCGTGGTGAAAGTACTGCTCCAAAAGGATGCTAACACAGCATTAACTAGCTGAGATGACAGAAGTGACATTTCTTCAGGGGATATCTAAGGAGAAACAAAAACCTAGAGGTGAGAATAACATAAAGGGAGCAAAAGAGAATTAAGCACACGCATGTACAAAGAAAGTATGATTCCGTTTTTCAGTAGGGATAGTCCAAGATACAGTACAAGATACTCTCCAAGATCCTTTCAAATTCGCATAGCATTTGCTTGCATCTCCTTGATGAAGAGTAAACTTCCTGAGGTCATCAATTGTTTCCTGTCTGTGAAATATGCAGCATGTTTACAGAGCAAGTTGTAAGAATACAGCCTGTAGTCCATGACTGTGCAACCTTTTCTTACAATACATGAGGGTGCAGAGGCATGAAACGGGTAAAGCCATCCAATACTCTGCTCTGAAGCATTTAAGGTGAACTTGTGCTTTACTGTGCTTTGTGGGAACACAACCACTGTATCATAAATATTAAGCAGAGTTATTAAATGTTCTACAGAAAATGCATCAAGTGGCTTTATCAGTCTGATCAGTTGATTTGCAACAGAACTAAAAAATTTTACAGGCATGGGAACAGAAGAAAGCATTTTTCAGTGTAAAATTACTTTGAATACATAGACACAACCAGGCTGGCACCTGCCACCCAAACCATTTCCCATTTTCCATTAGGTCACAGATGGATGTATGGAACAATACTACCAAACAAAATTATACAGAACTATGTTATTTAAGACTGTTGTTATTTTATCTTTCAACATTGTGTTTTAATTACATTTTCTCAAGGCTTGCAGTTAATAACTTTTCCTGTTAAAAGAAGGAACAGTTTTTGTCAGGCAGAGGTAGAAAAACTGCATGTCAAAAATCTTAGTGATGGACATATTTTGAAGAACCCTTGAAAACTTCAGCAAGATTAATTAAACTAAAGATCTGATTTAATTAAATTAAAATAAAACTTGATCTTACTTCATTAAGGTGTAACAAGTGCCACAGTCCAGAGAGCTGGTGAGTAGCAGCTGGTGTCAGCTTCAGAGAAAAAGCTATGAACTGAGCTAGTTCTGAACAGACGTTTAACTCTTGGCTGCAGTTCTTCCTGTAGCAGGTAAAAAAAAAAAAAACAACTTAAGCAGTGCTTAAGCAGGACACATGAAATAAATCACTTGGATACTAAAACAAATTAAGATGGCAAGCAAAGTCACCAAAAGATTAAAATGACAGCATTTCAAGTGCTGGGGAAGAACAAGCACTCAAATAAGACTCAAAACACTTGAATCCTTCAAAGTTAACAAAATCTAAACACAAGAAAAAGGGAAAAAAGTGTAAACTCCTGTAGCTGTAAGCTCCATGTTGAGCAAAACACACAAAACATTTGGGGATAAACCGTTTTCTAGTTTTATAGCTTTTGTGAAAAGTCAGAACTTAGCTGAATTCAAGAGTGAACCAGTGAATCTAAGCATCTCATTATACAAAAAATTACTTTCACTGAAATCCATAAAAGAACAGCTTTCTTTTAGGGAATGGTAAAGCAGACTAAAAATAAATAGACTTGGCCACTTAAGACAACACTTCTTAAATTAATAATGTTAATTTATTCTATGATTCTGTGTTTACACAAAAGGAAGCATGCATGCTAGTCTACTTCCTTTGTCTCCAGGTCTAATTCAGTTTTTCTGCAGTAGCCCCCAGCAATACAGTATAAATATCTTCTGTAGATTCCTAATACACACATATTTGTGTGCTGCATAGCTATACATGCACATACACACAGGTGTATATAAATTACAAATACATGCACACAGATTTACATGCAGATGTGAAGCACTGAAGTTTCAGCTTCTAGCTAGGGATTCAGAATATTGCGAAAGGAACACAGGAGTTCTTTCTCCAAACTTCTTACCTTCTTGCACAAGCCTTGGCCATGTAATCTGCTGTCAGTTTGTACTGCCAGAGCACCCCTATGTATTCCATTGCAGGCCACAGCTGAACCTGACTGCAGAGGTGGTTTAGCAGGGCAGGGTCTAGCTGGTTGGAGATAGTGTCTTCAGGAAGCCTTTCTTCTGAATAACTGTATGTGACTCCTTCTGCTTTCAGCTGTGAATGTACAGCTTTCAAAAACACCTGTAGCTCACCTGTTTGACAGAATACAGAGGCACATAAATGCATGTACTGTGTTTCTTGCCAGTGAACATTTAACATCCTTTCCATCCATGCATGAAAGAATGGAGATGCTGGGCTCTTCACAAGTGTTACCTACCCAGACTAACATCTTCTAAGTGATTGGCTCTTATTATCAGGCCGTCAGCTTGCAGCAAGGCTTTCTTCATCTTCACTCCTGTGGCAGCAATTTTCACACAGCACATTTTTTCCTGCCATCTGCTTTCTCCACAGGCCAGTCTTAGCTCCGAGATGTTCAGTGGTTTGCTGAGAGCTTCCAACTGAGAAAAACACTCCACGCCCAGTTTATCCTGGAAACACGAAAAGGACAATTTGTTTCAGCAGCGCTAACAAAACCACAAACAGTATTTGTGACTGCAGACAAAACTAAGATTTCAAATTCACATGCACACAACTAAAGTACAAGTATATATAACCAGCGGCAACAACAGCTTAAAAATCATCTCTAAGTAGCCTGACTCAATGCAGCAGGAAGACAGAAATTGAAACAGGTGGCTACCATTCCTCCTTGTCAAGTTAGGGCTTTTTTCCCTTCGTGAAGAAACTACGCAGGTCATGCAGACAAACAGTACTTCAACTTGGAAATGTATCCAAATCAAGGGCAATAAATACGGAAAATAATTAAAAAATACCAGGAGCTACTGTTACTTAAATTGTAGTTTACACCTGCAATTTAAATACATTTGGATGCTTAGATACATTTGGATGACCAAATACATTTGGACTCTCCAAATTCTTAGTTCTTCAGAGTCTCACAAAGTAACTATGTGCATTTTTTGATAGCTGAATATCCTTGAGAGATAAAGTCATAAAAACCTAGGTCTAAGCACTAGTCACCAACACGACTGCACATGACTACTTGTGCACTCCTTTCAAACAGGGACTTGTATTCTTTAGAAAATTTACTGAAGTATTTTTTTTGAACTTTAATTACAACGAATTCTGAAATACATTAGGAGCAAACTGTCACAGTTAAGAGGCCTTGTTTTGGGAAGTCATATGGCAGGGCCACCCTATGCTGTATAAAAGGACACGCACAGGCTGTTATAAATACATGTACGTTCACTGAATAAGCAAGTGGCATATTGATATTCACAAGTCTCCAAAACAGAGCAAGGAGTAATATTTTTTATGCTCAGGCACCCCTTTGTATTAAGTAAATATTTTCTATACATAGCATAATTAACAGTTGAAATGCTGTATCTGGACAACCGATATATTTCTCAAAAGATATGTACATTAACATGTGCTGAAGTTTTCTTTTTAATCAATCTAACAAACAAAAGAATTGTGTTTTTGCTGTCCTGGAAAGCAAGTGCTGTAAATATATAAAAGCCTATCTGGACATTGCTGGAAATACAAATCCTTTGCAAACAGAGTATTGATACCTTAAAAGGAAGGGGTCTTCCTAGAGACTTCTGTAGTATCTTCATATTGGCTGAAACACCAGCAGGATTGACCAAGCAGTTCTGAATATGCTGTGAAACAGATTGAATTTCCCTGGAAATCCTTGTAGAGGAAAAAATAAAAAAAGGGAGGGACAGATGGGGGAAAAAAGCCCACCGTTAACAGAAGTTTGAGAAACAAGGCAAAAAAGGACGCACAAGGAAGTCTTTCTCTCATCTTTTCACTAAAGGGGTAACAATTCTAGATGATCATTTGAGCAAGCAGAAGCACAACGCTAGGAAACACAAATTTTAAAAGCAAATAGCTACTCAATACGTTGTTATTTGCATCACTAATGGAACACGACTTAGGACCTAAACAATGCTAAGCAGCTGTAACACTAAACAAAGGAGTAATTTATACAGCCATTTAACAGAAACAAATCACAAGCCACCAAGGAAGCCACTCACTTGTTCTGGTCTGATCCAATAAGCATCTGAGGAATTCTGTCAATTAGGTGTTTCATAACCCAGTGCCAGTGCAGAGCCAGGAGTGACAACCCTGGCGAATCCACGGTGACAGTGTCAGAGACTGCCCAGAACCGGTCCCGCCACAGCCAGCGGCACAAAACCTAGGAACAAGCCCAGGGGGTTACAGGGCTACCACTGCCACGGGTTACACAACACCTCCTACTTCGAGCAGGAGAAAAAGCAAAACCACCATCACTTGGATGAACTTCTGTACGATCATATTTACAGAAAAAAGGGACATGTACTAAATGAACCAGCCTAACCTTCTGTAACTAAAGAATGGGGTTGTCGCTGTGGATAAAAAAGCTGATGTAGCAAGAAGAAAGAAGAAGCAGAAAGTTGTCGACAGACATAGGGGTGGTAACCCGAGTAAAATGATGCTTATAGTATCAGTCAACTGGATTAAGGAAAAGATACGTGCTTGCCTTGTGGACAAAGTGGAGCTACCAACCAGATAATGTGTGATTGTGTAAACCAAGACAAGAAGTAAACATAAACAATGCTTAGAAGGACAGTAAATGGCTTTTGCTTGATTCACATTGAATTGTGCAGAGTCCTTTGTCTTCTCTCCTCAAACTTCAGAGTCTCACAGTGGTTTATATTTAGTGCTACACAACCAGGACTCAACTACAAGTTCTCTAAAAATACCACACCAGCCGGTGGAACTACAGCAGCCAAAACCAACCAATCCCTGCACCATGTCTACAATGTCAAGATTTCAGCAAAATGATATTCATGGTCTGAAAAGGGAGAGGGAGAAGTGAACCACCTCTGTGGCCTGCATGTCAGCTGTCCAGGTTCAGACATTCTTATCACAGAAAGAAATGCCTACTCTGTTTATCATCGGTGGAGAGAAACAGGCACTCCTACAGCACAGTTCATGCCATCCTAAGCAGGTATTAGAGGGAACAAATACAGCCACTGAAACAAGTATGATCATTTGCCTACTGCTAGGCATTATCTGAATACAAACAGAAGCAATGCAGTTTCTTTCACGGTCCCTGAAACTAAAAATAGTGTTCTGCACACAATCTCATTTCCCTTAACTTCCATAAATGTACTGTGGAAAGTCTACTCACATCATGCATGTCATTGTCACTTAAGGCCACCTGAGTAGACTTCACCCAGTGAAGTGCAAATGCATCCCAAAGTTCAAAGAAAGCAGAAAGGTTGACCACGATTCCATGAGGAAGACAGTCGTAACTTCCTGGATCTGAGGTTTGGGGAAGAGGAAAAGAAAGGCAGAGACTGAATATTGCAGCCACATCACATGACACATATGGGTGAACTTCTGATCACTAGCACCTCACTATGATTGAGAAAAAAACCACAACCTGAAAAGATCCAAGAAATTAAGCAATAAAGTCCTTCATTATTTTCACAGCTCTCTATTACCTCTATGCATTTTATAGATATATTAAAAAAATGAGGGATTCCTTGATCAATTGCTTCTATGCAGCACAGTAACCTCATCACCAAATTTTACCCTTTGTTTTAGAAGTAAAACTTGCTACTTACATAAAACAAAAACACATCAGAAGAATTTGGTTATTCTCACTACAGAATATAACAGACAGAATGCTATTCCAGTTTCTCTTCACTGTTATCCTAAAGTTTGGTTAATTAAGAGAAAAATCATATTCACTGATTACCTCATAGAGGCTGGACATGAATAGTGTAGCCCAAGGTATATCTAATTTAGGAATAATGTGTTAGATACCACACTAGTACTCATCTGACTGTTTTACATTCAAATGTAAAGCACTCTCTCTTTGCACACCATGTTTAAAGCACACATTTCATAACAATGCAAATGAATCATACTTCAAATAGACTATGGAATTAAAAGCAACAGCAAAAAATCAACCCACTTTTGTGGAAATCCAGAGACATTCTTAAGGCACTGTTTCTTGGCTTCTTGCTGGCAATCAAATTCTTCTCAACGTAACTTCTTTTTTCTCGGTCAAGAAATAACACTGCTCTGAAGTAAAAATAAAGTTGTTATCAATCCAGTACTGTTTTAAATCTTGGCCTTATGAGAATGGTGAATGAAAACATGGTGTTTGAACTACAAAGTGACATAATATATTCGGTGTATTATGGAAGAAGTATGAGCACAACTAACTGCTTGAATATGGTTTCTCTAGAAGCAAGCTTCACAAGGAGCAGACTCCTGACATCACCAGGAAGGAAAAAGCAGTGAGCTACTGAACAGGTGCAACATCATGGCCTGTAGGATATGTGAGCAGCTGCTTGCTTACATTTCAACTTCAAAATCTGTGTACTTTTTAATCATATTAGGAAAAACAGTCCAAATCCAAAAGCAGAACAATTATTTAAGTTTTGAGATCTCACATCACTGCTTCTGCCTCTTTAATGCTTTATCCCACAGTTCTGATTTGTCCTTGAAGTACTGCAGCCTGTATGGAATGCTGAGAGCCTTGCTCCTATACTAAGTGATTGTGTTTAGTATGCATGTACAGAAAACAAGCAAAGAATTTAAATACCTGTACAAAAACCTCTGCCTGATATTTTAGATCACACCTATCAAAACCTAAAAGCACACTTGGCAGACACCTCAAATGTTTACTCAGCACTGATTACAGGCAACTGGGCACTCTTTACAAGGGTTTTTTTGTAACCAACCGATTTGCTGCAGACTTCAAAAGCATAAGAAGCTGGTCTGTGTGTTCCATTTCTGTATCAAAGTTCATCGAATTTCTAATGATCTCCAAAAACTGCATATTCCATCTTGGGTCCAGAGGCATCACATGTTCATCTGGAAAGGCAGACAAGACAGGACAGCAGTGAAACATTACTCAGTTCTCTTCCTGGTCCCCCTGCCTATCCAAGAACACTAGGGAAAGAAAGAAGCAGCCTAGAGGAAGCCAGTCCAACTCTCTCGCTCCAGATATCCAAAGAGAAAAAGATTAAAGCTGACTGCAGGTTCTGTAAAACAGAACAGTGACAATAAGTTAAACAGGGGTTAGAGCACCCAAACAGAGCTCAGAAACTCAAGTCTGGCTCACAGTCCAGGCAAGACACCCAGAACCATCCACAAAAGGCCCAGTGTCACTGTATGCAGCTTTCATGCACCTAACAGGCTTGGAAAGGAAGCCACAGATCTGAGCTCCCCGCAAAACACCAAGGGAAAAGTACAGGCCAGACCATGGGTTTTAGACGGGCTAACACAAATCCTGAGGAAAAAAAGAGCAGGGTGCCTAAACTATCAAGTCAGAAAGGCAGTGAATATTTGAATCACTCTTCAGAACACCACTTTGAGCTGTAGGAATACATCCAAGTCACAGATACACAGCCAGGACCCATGGGCAGAGCACTCATCTCTAACTTGGATAGTATGAACGCATCTAATTGCCATATTTGCTGTTATAGACAGCAAGAATGTTTGTATTTGTTGTGATTTCTTTATTTTTGTTTTCTTTGTTGTACTTTCTTTTATGACAAAGGCAACATATATTTAGAATTTAGCCTTTGTTTTGCTACATACATTTCCTAAGAAGGGTTGCAGTGTGGTCAGAGAACAAATAAAGGAAGCAATGTCTTAAACATTCATCTTTTTCAGGAGTACCTGTCATAGTTGGCTGTAGCAACTTGATCATGTTACTGACTCCAGATGAGAGGGGACTGGCATAAAAACAACCAAGGGCTACAGCACCTGCTTCCAGCTGAATCCGCACTGAATCTGCAGGTGAAGAGGGGAGAATGTGGGCATTAAAGAGTGTTTAGTACAAATCAAGAAAAATAGCTTCAACTGAGCCAGCACAAGCAGCCTGAATTAAATCTGTGCTTGCACTCTGGATATGCTGGTTGGTCGTATTTTGTATTAGCTCCAAAAGGTCTTAAAAGCATCAGAATGTCACAGCTGAAGACAAATCCTATAAGGAGTTCTAGTTGAACTGGTGATACCATATGTATGCTAGTAAAACATGCTTTGTGAAAAATCCATTAATTTATACCTTCAAATATCTTCAAATCCTCCTCTCAATACATTTTTGTTGCTGTTGTTGGGAGGGAGTATTTTATTTACAATAAGAAAAAAAAAGCACTTTTCATGAAAGTAATTTTTTACATATTTTCTACTTTAAAGACCTACCTGCCTGAAAAGATGGCAAAACACAGGAGAAGCAATTAATATAGTGACAGCATAGTCTGAGATTTCAGACCATAGAAGAAAGGTAAATGTGTGAATAATTTGGACTCATGCCTGCCTAAATGCTCCATGAGTTTAATGCGATTAATTCTGTAATTAAGTGAATAGCTCATCTCAGCTATTATCCTGAATGCTCAGACAACATTACTTCAGGAAATGTCAGTTCTGCAGTTTCTTGACTTCCTTAGCATTTGTATTTTAACACCAGATATAATGGAGCCATTTGACTGCTTTCACTATCACTAAAAAAAAATAGTGAAAAGGCATATTTGCTTACAGAGACCAAAATCGATCCAAAAATAACTAATTCAGAAGTGACACAAGTTACACACATGGTTGAATAATAAAGGATAATGTTTAGTCCAAATTTCCTTATTTCCCTAACATGCACAACCTGATTCTGTCCCTCCCTGGAGTCTCCATGGCCTAGAATTAGTGTGGATAGTTGAGAGTCTTCATAACTTGGAATGGTCTGGATGTTTTCATAGAAGACTTAAAATTTGCGAAAACATAACAAGCCCTTAGACAAAACAAAGTTAAATGATTACATACCAAGCGCCTGTGGCAGATTTTTGGCTAAGGAGTTAAGCCATTTAACTCTTAATTTCCAGTCTTGATTGGTCGCCTTTTCTGTGAACAATTTCACTGAAGCCTGGAGAACTTCCATATTGTCCATCCAGTCTGCATCTATCTCAACAGCACTGAACTTGAGACTCTCGGGGTTAGTGGACTGCATAACTTGTTCAAGATCTTGCAGAGTCACTGGTAATGTCCTGAAACACAAAGAAGTACAGCAATCAAGGGCTCAAACTGCCAGATCCAGGAAAAAAATATTTTGCAGGTCAAGCTATGTAATCATATTTAGGCATCAGCGTAGCAATGCAATGATCTTTGCTCCATTTTTTAGCTTCAAAACCAGTTTCCAACTTCAAATCAGTTGGCGGTGTCTACTATTAGGAGCTCACTGTTGCCAAAAATTCATGCATTATCCCAAGAGAATATGCACAGAATTTCACTGAGAAATTGTAATTGATTAGTGCACCAGAATGACATGCAAAGTTAAATTTATAAAGACAAAGACAGAAAAATAAGTGTCACTGAGTGAAAAATAAACAACAAAACTGAACAAAAATAGCAAATAACACAGCATATTGCTAAGAATTTACCATTTCAAGTTTTTATCTTAGTACAAACTTCCACAGCTTGTTCTTTCACTGAAAGCAACTTACAGTACCTGTCCAGAGTACCTGTCCAAGTTATTAAGCAAAGAAGGCAGAAACGAAGTTTTTGCACTAGTATTGTAAAAATTAACAGCTATATTGCACAAGTAATCATTAAAATTTTTTTTCATCTACCCCCTGCACAGAGGCCTCTGCTTCTTTCAGACAGCTCTGTCTGAAGAAGGAAATTTGTGTTTTTACCTGAAGCTACTGGATGTAAAGTAACTGATGAATAATTGATTGCATGAAAACAGGAAATAGAGAGAATCATTAGTACACTTTATATTAGCTCAATGCTCAGGTTCTTTTAAAGCTTAGAAGGAAACTAAAGGAAGAGATTTTGGGGCTCTTATTACCTACTAAACCCAGTGTTTGCAACTCTCAAAATGAATCAAATGCAATTACTGAAGATTAAAAAGTCAAGTATTCTGAATGTATTTGGAAGACTTAATAAAGCAGTAAATAATCAAACTTTCATTGCAGCGGTTGTACAGAAAGGTAACAGGAACAGTTACAGAATATGACAATCACAGTCTCTACCTACAAAATTTGATGAAGACAGGATTTTGCAATCAACAACACATGCCATGAATAGTTTACATATGCTGCTTCTCATTTACCAGACCAAAAAAAAAAAAAATTTCCAGCCTACCTGCAGTTTCTGAGGTTTAGTCTATGCAGACAATACATCAGGACCTGTCCATCACTGCGGACCGTGGACAGGAGGGAGTCTTCAGCTGCAAAGAGACCCGAAGGCAGGGAGTCTGGCCACAATCCCACTGCTAGCAGGGACTCACCCCAAGTGCCAGGGGAAGCCAGAGAGGAAGCGTGCCTCGTAACCAATTCTAACACAAGCTGCAACAAACAACCAAAAAGCAGTTTAGAGTCACATTCAAACATGTAACATGTATTCAAGCACCACAGCTGAGGAAACTCTTTAATTACTTGTATTTATCAAGAAATTATTGTAGACCAATCTTCTACAAACACTATACAATGTACACAACAAAAGTACCAAAACATTCCTACCAGAAATGAAATAACACACCGGACAGTTTCAAACAGGAAGTGAATGTGTTACAGATGTTACAGGTGAATGTGCACAGTGTTAGAGGCTACAGATGCAGTAGGAATATCCCAAAGTCTCAAAAAGAAGAAACTGTTATAAACTACAAGCCTCTGAGTCCAAACAGGATGTTGTTTGGTTCATCTCTCCAAGAGCACCATCTTGATCGGACTCTTGCTCAGGCACTTAAAAAACAGATGATCTCAAACACTAGCCTCATGAAGTTACATTTTTCATCTAGATGATCTAATAAAAGCTTTCAAATATAGGATTTTTACCTTTTGGTTAATCTGCAGTTGTTGTGAGTGGCCATAAACTTCCCAACAGGCTCTGTAAAAAGACTTTGCTAATCCAAGGCCTCTTTGTATTTGCTGCACAATTAATACAGCAGCCTGAAGCAAAGGTGACAAAGATGACACAGAACCTGAAAGATACAAAGCAAATAGAGTGATACCAATGTTTAGCAATTGTCAGTCCTTTAATCTGACAAACACCACTTTAGGTGTCATGATAGAAAACAAATATATCCTCTTGACCTGAAAGCTGAATGGATTCTTACTAAGATCGATACAAAAATCTGTCAAGACTGTAAATAACAGATGACCAGCTCAAAGTAAGACATCAAACAGCTGAGATGAGTTAAACTCTCAGCTGCAAAGTACAAGTTGTGCAAACCCTCTGTTTTGCTGATTTTCACTTGGAATACATTGCCTTCCCGATAGCAAGGGACAACAGACACGTGCCAGTGACTCATGTCTCCCTAACAAAGCACTGCAGTTACCACTTTTTTCCTACTTCCTGGGAATGCAAAAAACCAATCCAAAAGGACCTGGTTATAGTTTTATGTGCTTACTTATATAAGCACATAACACAACAAAATAACCAGAGTTTAATACTAAAGACTTCATCCATGTATATGTAATGAGCCCATGCTGCTAAAACACACTGAACAGACTTTTTTTACCTGGTACTGTTGCCTTGGTTTCTGAATGCACAGCCAGAAGTGCATCACAGACACCATCTCCAACTAAACCCAAGCCGTGCAGGAGTAACTTCAAATCCAGACTGTCCAATATATTTCCATCATTCTCCCCAGGAATGTAAATTTCAATCCCACGATTCCGCATTGCTCTGGATATTTCCCCATGCACTGGATCCATAGAAAGGAAGAGCCTGTTGGATATGAGAAAAGGATAATTCAAGTTGGAAGGGACCTACAACAATCATCCATTTCAGCTGCTTTAAATTCTTAAGATGTAACTTAGGTCCTTAAACTCTCACTCTGGAACTACCAAATCTGCTTCTCCATAAAGTAAATTCATAAAAATGGGGACACAATATCTAGAAATCCAGAGACAGCTATTGAATTTAAATGAGAAATCTGTATGAACAGTTATACTTTGCAATTAGACACAGATATTCTGCATGACTTTTAACTCATTATTATCTGAGTTATGTCTGTTTTATCATTTGCCCGCTTACAAAGAAAAGTTAGACTATGCCTCTGAGCTATAAAGACTTTTAAAAGTCATAGCAACAGCTTCAAATAAATCTTTGCTATTTAAAAAGTGAAGAATTCAACATGCAAGTAGTTAATACTATCAATAGGCAACTCTTAAAAGCAAGGAGGAAAAAGTACTTCTGAGATATAATGCAGTGAGAACAGGTTTCTGAAAAGTCAAGTATGTTTCCAATTCAGAGGAGCCAAAGATATCAGTCCCAATATCCTATAATTATAAATTATATCCTTATATAATATTATATCAAATATCCTTAAAATTGTAAGTTTATAACAGGAATTATACAGAATCCTGTTACATTGTCCTCCCATCTTCCCCAGAGACTACTTCAGGTTTGAGAGAACAGACTGTCTATTTAGGTGGTTTGCTGGGTTTTTTTTTTTTAAGTCCTGTCACTGCAGGAAACTTGAATTTATATATGGGATGGAAAAAGCTGGGAAGAAAATTATTATGCCCGTATATCAACTTTCATAACCAGCATATCTCAAGACTTCATCACTCTCAATGCATGTATGCTCTATTTCATTACAGTGAAACAGGGAAATGCTGAAATCCTAAATTAGAAATGCAAAATCAAGGTAAAGGCACACTGCTATGAATTTTCCAGTGTAATAGTTTGTGTTGCAACAGGGATATAAAGCAAAGCCCCTTAAGCTCTCTTTTATAAGCTCACCACAGTGCAGTTTTCTTCCCTGCTACTGAGTGTCACTATACAGCAAACTGAACAGCATTCAAAATATCAAATGACTGACTCACTGATGATATTTTTATTCTAAACCTGCTATTTGATAAAGGGGGGGGGGGGGGGGGGTGGAAAGGAAAAACCAAAAAGCAGAAGTAAGTACCTGAAGTTTGGATGAGGAGTTATTGTAGGAATCGTGCCATCTATGACACCTCTCTCACTCATGGTCAGAACACCTCCAGGTTCAAGCAAAGCATTCAAGCGGTCCAGTACAGAAGGGCTACATTCAAAACAAATTCATGTGGTCATAAAAAGGTACCAGCTTGATCCCTATCTGAACTGAAACCAAAATGGTACCAATCTTAAGCAAAAGCAAAACAGTTAATTACTTTATAAGGTAACAGGAAAACTGTCAAGTGCTAAGCTGTCCGAGAAGGAAGATACTCTTCCAGAAAATCTAAATTATTGCCCCTGTGTATTATTAAATGCAAAATATTCTTACCGAGTGTGAACCACTCAGTAAGAGGCAAAGTCAATCAGGGAAGTCAAAGGGTTCACTGAAACAAGGCCACTAAAATATCTTACTTGCAGAAATTAACATTGTCCATTAAGAGCCAGTCTCCAGACTGCAGGGCCTGAACCAACATCCCATCTACCCACTCAAAAGTGCCATGGCTGTTGCAGTCAGCAGCTCGGGCCTGCTGCAGCTTGAAACGCCGGAACTCTTCTACCAGGTGAGCAAACTCTGAAAGGAAATACACCTTAGATTGAGACTTACATTAATGAAGTAGCTTCCAGCACCATCCAGGAAAAACAGCAGTTATTTTATTAATAAACATATATGCTTCCTACTTTTTAGGGAAACATAACAGCAGAGGCCCCAGCTCTTCAGTAGCCTCCCACAGGCAAAATCCATGTGAATAGAAAAGGTGTGCAAGCACAAAGAAATATAAAACAGTTTGACACTTTACTCCCTAAACAGGTACTTTTCTGCATCACTTCTCCCCCCCCATTAGATGAAATTTGATGAGTATTAACACCTTAAACAATTATTAAAAAAAAAAAAAAAAAAGAAGGAAACCAACATACATACCCGCCTTTGTGTAAGAATTTATTTTGTTGTTTAGTCGCTGGGCAAGTACAAGTATTCCCTCCAGTTTGCTCACTAACTCGGCTGTAACACTTCCACCTCCTTCCCCCAGAGATTTGGGGCTGTAATTGAGGATGAAATTGCTCCAGGCACGCAGCACAACTTCGGCGTCATCTGCACAAAGCTCAGCCAGGAGCAGGCTGTCCCTCACGAGTGTGCTCACAGCGCTCTCCACCTTTTCCAAGAGGCGCTGCCACGGCCTGTTGAGATCAACCTGCAAACAGGCCACTAGGGAGTTAGTTCATGCAGAACACCGTGGTGCCAAGGCTCTGTTTGCAAACACTAAACTCACAGCAGGCTGGCCACTATTAGGCAGGAGGGAGAAATACTGCCACATCACCAAAACAGCATTTACCTGTTCAAATCCACCCAGGAGTTCGGTTGTATCCATGGCGCTGTTCATCGCCATGATCCTCAGCCGATGGCCGGTGAGATGGGCCAACAGCTCCACCAGACTGGTTTTGCCAACAGCTGCTGGGCCCACCAGGATCACCATCCAGCTCATGTGCACACACTTCATTATGGACTCCAGGGACTGCAGTGAATGATGCAGAAGCGAGAGAGTTCTGCCAGAATGGGGAATGTAGTTGCCACGAGAAAGAACTGAATAACCAATCTGAAAGGGATGACAGACAGAGGGAAATGGAGTTTAGCTGTGCAAGTTGTTTCCTTCCCTATCCTGTCACAAAATCCCTTGTCAACAGTTTACCTGAACATTATATGGATTGATGTGAAAATCCCTGGTTCCTGTATATACATCGGCCTCCTGGCCAAAAATGTCTCTGTATACAGAAATAACCTAGAACAGTTAAAACAGTAAAAAGAGACTTATCAGTTCAAGTCATCCACTGTTCCAAAGATTCATTTCTAAAGATTTACATCTGAAGTATATTTTCCTCTCAGCTCCACAGCTGCATGACAGTAACTAACACAGTAAATCACAAGCTCATTTAACTTGAAGTGTAGCAAGCAATGCGAGTCTGAGCTGCCCACAGCAACCCTTTCATTAATGACAGTTTCCTGAGACAGAAATACCATAAGTAATGCCTCTCTTTAACAAAGTACTGGCATAGAATTCACTTCATAAATAAGCTCTATGGTAACACAGAAAAATACAACAATGTTACAGAGAAGGGAAAGTAAACCCATGAGGAAATATCCAGTAACATCCAGACAGTAACTTCAGTTTTACAATCTGACTTTTCAGTTTAATACAATTTAAATGGTGTGAAATTAAAGAAAAGCACAGGATTTCTGAGCCTGTGGGATTTAGAGAGGGATAAGTAGGTAGTAAACATTATTATTTAATACAGAATCACACAACAATATGATGTGTTTTACTTTAAGTCCTTTGTTATTCTACTTGCCTTCATTTACATCAGCTGTCTGCTCTTAGATGAATTAAACTGATATTTCAAATGGCAAGGGGAGCAGGTATCTATATCAAACCCCAAAACTCTAAACAAATCTATTTTTCATTCTTTAGAGGTAAGTGTCTACGAATTAATTGCAAGGAGTCTTCAAATTGGGGATCTATACTTGGATTTCTTTAAATATGTCCTAACCATCTGAAAAGAAAGGAAGGAGAACAATGGTTCACCTTTTCTTTGTCTTCTCTGGTTCTCATTCTTTCTCCATATACCAGAAACACATGCTGGCCTGGATCATAACATCCTGGTGACTGGTCAACAAGCATAAGCTGGCACCAGCGGAAAAGATCTCGTAAGTTGAACTCCCAGGGCCCTCCTTTCTGTCCCCACTTTTTTTCAGCCATTACTTCTTTTTCAATCTGGAAAAAACCAAGAAAGTAGTAATTACTCCATCCACAACCTGGTCTTCAAATATTTTTTTTAAAGTGTCAATTGAACTTCTGCCTTTGGCACTGCTTACAAGACAAAGACAGCTGAAAGAGCAGGTTGAATTTACTTTACTGAAGATGCGTTAGGAACTAAAGCTTGATTTAGTTTATCTCTTCTCTTCTGCTTCTCTAACACTCAGCTCAATTTTGCAGTTTACTCTTGCACTCTTATAAATGAATATGCAGTAAGATGCTGACACAAGAGACTTTACCTAAGGTCACAGAATACTTCTTTCTCCCATGTATGTATGTATGTTTTATCCTCTGAGAAAAACAGTGCCTTGTCAGATATCAACCAAGCACCTGATTGTCATGGTACAAGAATTCAGGTACCAGGTTTAGTGCTGTTCTTTACTTTCTTCTGCATATATTTCTATCCCTCTTTTTTTTTTACCCACACATTTCTCTATAAAAATGCTTGGAAATATAGTATTAGACTTAATTTTTTCTCATCTTACTGCATTCCACCTACTTTTACAGAAAAGAAATTAAGGTATGTTTACCTTGTTATTGAAAGCAACCATTTTAGCAATAACAGTTTTATCAATAGCAGGAAACAATGTATTCCCAATAAACTCCATATCTTCTGCTGACAGTGGATCAACATACACCTGTAAAATCAAGCGAATTCAGAGTGTTTATAAAGTCAGAAACCTGTAAAATGGGATTATGA
The DNA here is from genome assembly GCA_013400175.1 of Phainopepla nitens. Taxonomy (NCBI): domain Eukaryota; kingdom Metazoa; phylum Chordata; class Aves; order Passeriformes; family Bombycillidae; genus Phainopepla; species Phainopepla nitens. The sequence continues at coordinate 646,960 of VXBQ01009883.1, read as the reverse complement.
TATAGTTGAAACCAAACAAATAAGCTTGCCTGTGTAAATCTATTAAGAAAGGACTTGGGGAGACCCTTCCTTCCACCTCCTTGTCTGTACGGATTCTGGCATCCAAAAATCTTAGTCGTCTTGTGCTGCACGTGAAAATTCATTCCCAATTCTGGAACGTAAATCTCAGCTCTGTGGTCAAAGCACGCGTTTAGCCCCTCTAACACAGACTGAGAGGCCAGATTCAACTGAGGAAAGATACAAGGATACAATATTAATGCTCTACAAAACATTTCTGCATGATCTCTAGTCTAACAGTCTGGGATGTATAGAAGGTAAAATTTCATTTCATTGCTGTTCTAGAACTAACATATGTTATTACCACCAGCTAGACTGTCATTACACTGGAGCAACTAACACTTCCTTATGTTCACTTGTTATTTGTACTGGTGTTTTGTCAATGGGGTAACAAAACAATTCTCCATTGTAAAACCTGCATTTTCAAGATGTTTTTTTCAGAATTTACGCTGATACATTTGTGACACTCAGAGCATTTCGTTTGTTTAAATAAAGGCAGTCTCAGCTATTTAATTACAGTGGTTGTTTAAAGTGGCATTCTTCTTTTTTGGGGGGAGAAAGGAGGTGTACAAGGGGCTAAAGAATTGAAGATTTTGCACTCTGCAGTAATGCATATTGACAAGTAGCGTGCACACATGCTTGAAAGCACTGGCTACATGGTACACAAACAAACCTGCAGTGGCAGGATAGCTTATACTGGCAAGATGGAACTCTCATCCATCTCAATCACCTCAGTAACCAACACAGTATATTAGTCCCCAGAAAAACACCTTCTATTTCAGTGAAATTGTATCCACATAAGAACACTTGTACCAAAACTTCTGTTGACATACTTCCCTAAAAACTTTCAAAAGTAAATCAAACCTATTCTTGCTTTTCTGCAGTAATTTAAGCTGAGATTCAACCCTTGCTCTCTTGTCTCAAGGACGTCTCATCATCACCTGCCTCCATGAAGGGAAGTCATCGGCATTCAAAGGTACTTATTCCACAGGCCAAATCACCATATTTGCTCTTCTATAACATTCCATTTTATTTGTCCCCCAAACCTGAATTTACCTCATCTAAGACAATCCAGTGTCCAGCCTTTAATGCTGCTAACAGTGGTCCATCACGCCAGGCAAATTCTCCTCCCTTCCCACCTTCAACAGGCAAGTCTGTCCCAAACAAGTCTGTCACGTCCTTTGAGAGTAAAGAACAGAATGGAGGAGTTGAGGAATTACAAAATTTAACAGAAGTTCATAAACAGCATTTGTTAACTTTACTTAACATTTTCTCCCTTCCCTTTTAATACCTACACTTTAGGTCTATTTAAAAATTTTCAGCAATTGCAAAATGCTGAAAGCTTTTCCATTACAGGACTCCAGTGACCAGGTACTATATTTAACAACAAAAATTTAAATTGGAACAGAAAAGCTAAAAAGCCTTAAAGCTGTTTTCAAGTAATGTTGCAGAAGCCAAGAAAAACACAGTAGACAAAGATATGCATGACTTCAACTGAAAAGAACAGAAATATCTGGGAATTGGCATTCACTCACAGAAGCTTACTGCTCTGTCTGCTTCCCCCTCCCATTCAGCTTTATCTTGAGACCAAGAAGGAAAAACTGACATTTCAGACACAGTGCCAGAGTTATGGACAACTGCACTTTAAAAGTTACACAAAGCTTCTACCTTGCCATAAACACTGAGTAATGAAGATAATATTTTATCCTACCGTTTGCTCAGACAGGTTGATTCTAACAAGACAGTTGCCTGAGGCTTTTGCCAGAGCAGCAACTAGGCTGGTCTTGCCCACTCCTGGTGAGCCCTCCAACAAAACAGGTTTGTTAAGCTGTAGGGCTCTTAATAGTCTTTGTGCATTCACTGCTGTAGTCCCAGCATTTAAAGCATAATCTGTCATGTTGTTCCTCTGGAGAACAGGGCCTAAAACAAAGGAAAGATAAACCAGAAAACCATTAAACCAATTAAACAATTAAAGAATGTTTATGCTGGAGGTCCTGCCAGTGTGCCTCTGAATGAGCTCACTGTCAATTGCTGATCTCAGTACAGTAAGCAATGGAGATCCAGCTTGTATGCCATTCTCAGAGATCTGGCACATACACTTTGTCTGACCTACAGCTGCATCTCACTCCATTTCCACATAATTATATTGAATTTTGCAAAAAAAGCATATGGATGTACGATTTATTTTGCCACGAAACCTTAGCACCTCCTGGTTCATGACTTACACTAGAGATCTATCCCTGAAAAAACACAGATGTGTTATTGCACTTCAGTCATGTGGATCTAAAACTCAAAAGCAGCTCTTGAAAAATTGACACTGCAGGGTACAATCCAGTCATGCTCCAGAATAACATTTTAACCTGTTCCATACAGTGCCAGTTCTGTGAAGGAACATCCTCTTAATTAAAAGTTTGCTTCTCCTTTACTGTTATTATGGCATACAGTGGGGTGAGAACACAGAGTTTGTCTGCCAAATTCCAGCCAGTATAGCTCCTTGGACATCACTCCCCCAAATGTGTAATACAGCACTGCTCATGTGTACAAGATATTAATCACCAATACATCCTACACAAACTGAAACCTGTTTAGTATGGAAGGGATCCAAAGAGATTCCTTTTGTGAACTAATCAGCAGAAGAGAACTAAGCAATTTATAAAAAAGCATCACTTTGTACAATTTTATGCACGACTAACACAATCCATGAATGCCAGCAAGTTCAAATGTGAACAATTGATACAGCATTAGGAACACATAGGTATATGTGCTAAAAATTAATCAGCTGAGTTAGAAAGCTCACAGTCATCACTTTTTAGTCCTGTTGTGGTATTTTAATGGTAAGAAGCAGTGTTTTGCTAGTTCCATTTGGATTTTTTTTGTCTCATGAGGAACTGAAATGCAGAGACTTAATTTTGCCAAAATTGCAGCAAATCTTTGAGAGCCTAGAGGGAGGCATGGCATTAACCTCCATTCTGTTTAGCATTGTACTCAGGACCCCTGCTTTCCATGCTTTGCATGAGGGCCATGATGAGCTGCAGCTTTAGTTAGTGGAAGTTAACAGGCATTCTGAGCTTGCAAAAGTGACAGAAAATCACAATCCGAAGTTTAAAAAAAAACTTTGTTACACCAAAAAAGAAGTCTGTGAAAATTAGGCCATTAACCATTAAGAAGTAATGAAAAGGGAATGAACAGCTGTGTCTTAATAAACGTGACTGAGTTGCAAGACACTCTAGACACTTGGAGGCAGAAAAGGCATTTTTCTAAAGCTTAAGAATCAATAAATTGTTATATAATGGTTCAGGTATAACAAAACTACAGAAAATATAAATCACAGAATAAATGTCCACTCACTCCCACAATCTCTTACCTCTTGGAATAAAAAATGGGTGAATTCCCATAAAGTTGTCCATCCATACAAACTCCTTTTCCTTTGTTCTGTCATAAATCTTTAGTTCATTCTTCTGATAATCAGTCAGCTCAAAGAATTGACTCATCTTCTCACATAAGAATGTCAGGCATTTCTCCCGAGCTAAGAAAGCCGTGTCAGCTGAGCAGGATGTTGTACCTGTAATCAGGAAAGTTAAGTGTGCTTCAAAACATAACTAGACACATTCATCTTAGGGTTCAATCCCTTCATGTGCATGCAGGTTTATATTTTATTTTAAAGGTTTTGCTTGACAGTGCTTCTAGTACTATCTACCATGGACAGACTGTTCTGTGAGCAACAGAGCTAAGGACACCGTATTTCCAACCTCCTTTCTTCTACCATCACAATCACCCTGATCCCTTGCCACAGCACCCCCCCAGGCTTTATTTTCTGGCTCTTCTTGTGCCTTTCACTTTTCCTCCTCTCCCTTATCTGCTATTTATCAGCTGGGCCAGCAGCCAAACACAGAGATGCATTCTCAGCTCTGTGCATGATACATGCCAGCACAGACAGATGCTGACACGTGGAGCATAACATGTGCTCAACTACTGTATCAGCTCAGAACTCTCAATAAAAACCATAGGTTTTCTTTATTTGTGTGCTAGCTTTTGCATTATTAATCCCTCTAATTTACTTCAGCTTGCTCTATTACTCAAACTCTAGCTACTGAAACACAGAAAAGGCACATGACAAACAGGAGGTCGTCAAATGGAAGTGAAAACTTCTCCCAGACGAGTCCCATGCTGCCCCAAAGCATTTTGTTTGCATTTGTTTAAAAATATTGATACAAACACACAGTTTCATATTTTCTACTACCAAATGAACACTGAAGACTTACCTGATCCTATTCCATCAATATACACCAAACATGCAGCATGGATAAAAGACATCACTGGAGAAATGTTCAGGTGGCTGCATCCCTTGGCAGAACTCGACTCATCCTCTGCCATGACATTCATAAAATTAACCCAGGCCAAGACATCTCTCACACTGAGAATACATTGGCGACCAAACTCTTGATTAGTCAGCCATTCAATAAAGTCCATCATCAGTTCTGCTATGTCTGCCCCTAAAAAAAAAAAAGTTAAAAAAAATTACAAATAAATTTGAGTTACAATTTTTTTGGTCACATCTACTGCACTGTTGTAAAAACATCTCTAAAGTAGGTACAGCTGCATGAGCAGTGTGGATGGCCACTCTATATCCTAGAAACAGAATACGAGAAGAGAAAGCTCCTGCCTGAGCTGTTGTTACAGATCCTTTGAAATCCAGGTAACAACACAGCATCAAGTGACTAATACTAACAGTGAAGCTGCCAGAAAGTGAAGTGCCAGTTCTTTCAACACTTTACATTAAAACCAAGCTGGGACATTGAAGCTGGGGATAGTTCAATAGATAGATACCTGGATGGTGATGTAAACACAGCCTTGAACTTACTTCTGGCTAGACATATAACATACACAGAGGAGGAAGAACAAAGTCCAAAATATATCATACTGTCCTCAGGGAGAAATGTAGCAGAAAAAGGGTGACAGTGGTGTACATTCTGAGGGAAGGCTGGCAGCCTCCAAACTCCTTATTTTCTTAGCAATATTAGAATACTAACACACAGAAGCACCTACCCTCGTGGTTTACTGCACTCAGAGACAATCCTGGCTGAAGATTGTGTTTCACAATCTGTATCAAATCATCCCGGCCGTTGCTCTGTGGACACCAGATTTCTGTAAATCTGTTGCGCAGTGCAGGGGAAAGCTGCAAACAAGCAGAGTGACAGAGCAATTACAGATTCATTACATCATCTTCCCTAAAGGTCAGTTAACAACAGCCTTGTAGACAGTATTTGTAAACAATAAATAAAGTGAACAAGACAGAGCTTTCCTTCTATTTTGACAGAAACACTTTGTAAAAAAAAAATCTTTGAAAGGAGGATTTTTAAGAGTTCTAGCAGTGCCATCAATGCAGGAAATGGGTGGTAAAGAAAGTTCAAAAGAATATGGGAAGAAATTGAGTTTGCAAGCACCAAAGGTCCATTTCTTTCTAGGACACCATGTATCAAACAACGGGTCTGTAATCTCCCTTTGCTTACAGAAGCAAACCACCACATGGAAATTTGCCTTCAATTACAACTCGTTTCTCTAATTCCTCTCTTCCTTGGCTGAATTGGTCAAACAAAAATTAGTAGCACAAATGCAATCCAGAAATAAATCCTGTTTAAACACATGGCTTCAATGAGTGGTTCTCTGCTCCAGAAACCACTTTAAATGTAGTACCCATCTTCATTTGAGTAAGAGCTTCTGGTTCTTTTTTATAGACCTAACTTCCAACATGGCTTAGAAGTTGTATGGTTTCATTGTCTTATGGGTTTTCTTTAACATGTTTTAACTTACTTAATTCTCAACTTCAGAAACAAATTTTTTCATTTAATGAAAAAGTTTTTGGGATGTGATGTTTATTATTCACTAAGAATAATGATAGTCACAAGATGGCCATCACTTTCTGAATATCATTAGGGAGAAAAATCTGCTATGCAACTTTTTACTACCCCAGAGAGCTGGATTTACTTGCTTCACAAGTCACAGTTCTTGTACTTGAATATTCTATACATCAAGACTAACTAGAGTATTTAGAGGCCTGAAGTTTCCTTTGACATTTTGCTGAGTATTCATTTATAATGCCAAAGCGACAGCCCACAGAAGTGGCAGAAAACAGATTCACCCCAATCCTCCTTTAGAGCGACGAAGCAGATGCCAACTAGAAAGCACTGGATGCCAGAATTGGCATGTTGCATTTTTGCATTGCACCTCCAACCACTTAAAGGTCAGTATGATCAGAAGATGCATGCTTTACTTCCACATGTTTTGACATTTACCTCTTTTTTCCCGAAGTCACCTCCTGGGTTCATGGTTGCAAGGATACGGAATTTCTTTCCTGCAACTAATAGTTCTACTTCATTTTCCTCATCATCTTGACCACCTTTTTCAGCAAGTACCAATGTCTTTTCAGCTTCAAGAACACTAGACAGAAGGTTATAAAATATTGCTTCTTTTAAATTCTGTTCCACACTTCAAAAGATCACTCAAAAATGAAAATCATTAATTGGCCGGGATAAACTTTCCTTTACCCAATATGATGTGTAACAGGAAAGACTAAAATGAGAGATACTGCTGCAAACAGATAATGAAGTTAAATTTGTACTTTTGTGGTTCTGGGGGTTTTCTTTACACACATACACACAAAAAAGAGGGAATAATTAGATTTTGTTCCTGGGATTTGACAAGATGCATAATTTCAAGAGCTCACTGACAGACTGAAAATATTAATACTGCAGATGGTAAAACTAGGGATTTTATTTTCGAGTTTTATTTGTACCATTGTCCTTTTCAGGAAAAGAGCAGCTCACTTAAATCAGGAAACAAATGTGCCTAGAAGAAGTCAGATTCAATCACCCCACTTATGTTTGGATAAAATGAACAGACACATTGAGGATGGTTAGTACTACCACATTTCAGACATACCTGTTAAGTCGCTCTAGTACAGAATCATCAGCTAAAGAAATCTCATCAAGGAGAAAAAACCCCTCCTCCTTCATTGCTAAAACAAGAGGTCCATCACACCACTCAAAAAGTCTAGAACCATCAGATTCCTCCTAAGAAATGGAAAAGAAAGTGGGAAGTTGTAACTGCTACTTTTTACTTCCATGGTCACACCATCCAAGGCGTTACTGGGGCAAGACAAACCTGGTCTTTGGACCTCTGCCTGACTGGTCGCAGCCCTCCCAGGAAGTCTGATGTCTCCATGTGCAGGTGGCAATTCACTGAGTACAGCTTCTGATTTGCTAATGCTGCAAAGATCTGACAAATGGTAGTTTTACCACACCTGCAACCAAGCAATTTAATTGAAAAGGATGAATTACAAAAAGAAGCAAAACCAAACAATCAGCGCACTTTGGACAAGATTCATACTTCCACTGAAGAGCTATGAGGCAAAGGCTCAACATGCAAATCTTCTTCTGCTCCTTTTCTTGAAAGAAATGTATGCAAAATGAAGCCATTTTTGGCACAACTGTTGCTGACTTGCACAAGAGGCCTTCAATTAAATTTAAATCAATAGCTGCACTGATGGATTTCTGCATGTTCAAAGTCAAATTTATTTCAGCTTGCCTTTACAGATACTCAACCAGCCTAACATTCCACTGAACTGGAAATGCTAAATGTCTAGACCAAATCTAAGTCTGAGGGAATAAACTGCTGAGTATCTAGTTTTCATTTACTACCCAAGTAAATTTTCCTTCTCTCTTTTCTCGCATTTTTCTTTCCTTCTCTTCCATAAAAATTTACTCTACAAATTTATAACTAGCACAGGAGCAGACAGTATCTACTTCCACAACCTCCTCTACAGCACATGAGGTGGAGAAGTGGTAGCAAGACTACATTCCAGCTCATAAAACATGCAAATTTAATGTGCTCTCAAAGAGAAAAATGTCACAATACTCCAAAAGCAGCCACTCCCATGAGGCAGAGTGAGATTCTACAGGGCACCTTGTAAAGCCGGGGACAGATGCCAGTTCACTTTCATTTTACTGCTTTTATATAACGTCTGTGTAGTTACACAATGCAGATAAACCCATCAAAGACACAGGTTAAATGAGATGCATCTGCTTGCCCTCAAAAAGGAACTGTAAAAAACAGCAGCTGCAAGTCTGCCATGAGACAGGCTCAAATGTCCCAGACCAAAGCAGCATTGAAGCCCATACAATCAGTTTGTCTCCAGCTCCGCAGCCGGTACAGTACTACCAAGAACATCATAAAAAGCAAGATTACCCAGTGTCTCCCACCAGCAGCACTGGTTCACCAAACTCCAGAGCTCGTCCCACCAAAATGGCAAGTCTCCTCATCCCTTGAGTCCAGACAACATGGTTAAAATCTCTGTCCATCACTGACATCCACGTGGAAGACTTAGCTGCACAACACAAAGCAATCCATCAGCTTCAGTCACATCTAGAGATCTAACAGCGAGGTCCCTCTAGGAAACTCACCCAGTAGCTTTTTGACACTTTCCCCTGAGAAGAGAGACTCAGGATGTATTTTTTTCTTGAAATGTTTTTCAATGACATTTTGAATAACATCCACCTCCTCCTGTTTCCTGACTCTGCCTGCCAGAAGCATAAAACCTACAAAACAGAGGAAGAGAGAAAATAAATTACTACCTCGGTGATCGGCAACAAAAATTTACACTTAACAAGTGGGGCTGGAAAGCAATTCTACAGACACTTAAAAATGCTGGGGCAGCAGAGCTCACCATCATTTGCTAAGTGCTGAAGCCAGTCATAGTCCTTCTGCAGCTGTTCTGCCAACCTGTACCTTTCAGCCCAGCGGAACAGATCCCGCAGGGTGATGAACCCATGCTTCCCAGCAAACACCGTCGAACCTCTGCGGTGAGACTGCCACAAGAACAAAATGTGAGGGATTTTCTTCATCAGCCTGTCCAAATACTTCAAGTAAAGCTAATTACTACTCTCTGCAGTGACATTGCAACAAGAAAATTCTATGAATAACTACAAAAAAAAGTTCAATAGAGTTACAATTCCTAAAGACTAACTCCTCTTAGGCAAGTATTTGATGAGCACCAGGAATGAAATAATTTAGACAGTCATAGTTTAAAAAAAACCCAAACTACTAAGAATAAAATAGGTACCCATTTTACAAAACAAAAAACCAAAAATCCAGTTTCTGCTGCAGTAATTGCTTTTAAATACAAGGTCATTTTAGCTACATACTAAGTGTCAACTGCCTGTGGAATACAGTAGTGTCTGTATCCAAACCTACTGCTTAAAAATAATATCAAATTTCACATGACCCAAAGATCCCTACAAATCCAATATTATACCCTGGCTCCAGAGCAAGGGTTAATTCTATGCACTAAATCTCAAGGTGTCTGGTTTTTCTGGGGTTATTTTTGGTTGTTGGTTTGTTGTCCTTGTTTTGTTGGGTTTTTTTTTTCTCTCCTAGCTTTCTCTCAAATCTGACATTGCCTTCCCTAGTCTTAGTCTTAACCACTGAAATTAGTACCTTGGTGGGTTCTCTCCACGGTTTAGGATTTTAAATATCCTTCAGCTAACAATACCTCTCCTCCAAAGAAATTTCTAATACTATGGGCGAATTACTTTGAAGTATGTTTTGCATTTCTTATACTAAAAGAAAAAAGACTCTCATACTTGCAGGTCTAACATGACTTTGACAAGCTTGCTGCAGTAAGAAGGTGGTAAACTGCATCGCTTGTGCAGGATGGTTTCCAGCTCAGCACTTGGCAGTTCATCAAAATGCAGCTCCACAAAACGATTTCTGAAGGCTCTGGACAAAACCTAAAATATGAAGCCACACTACTGCTTGAAATTTTTTCTTTGATATTGCTCATAGATCTTCCCCTACACATCCAAAGGAAATAAGGATAGCATCATAGCATACAAACTAGCACATACAGATCAACATTGAAAGAAAGCATAAGAGAGAGTGTGGATGAGGACAAAAGCTTTAAAATGGATTGGGTGTTTTAAGGGTACAGGCAGCTAAGCATTACAAAGCCACAAACTCACTCTCCTACAATGGGAAAATCGGGAGGGTAAAAGTGATACAACTTTTAGGCTGAGACAGTTTCATAAGTAAAACAAAAGGCGCATGTGCAAGCAAAGCAAAATGAGGAATTCTTTCACCACTTCACATCAATAGGCAGGTACTCAGCCATCTCCAGGAAATAAGGGCTTCATCACACACCAGTGTTATTTAGGGAACAAACACTGAACTCCCCTTCTTCCTCCTCCTCCTCCCCCCAGCTCTGACTGCAGAGCACAATATCATATGACATGGAACATCCCTTTGGGCAGTTGGGATCAGCTCTTCCAGCTGTGTCACCTCACAGCTCCTTGTGCACTCCCCACCTACTCCACAAGTAGATGGGGCACTGTGAGAAGCAGAAAAGACCTTGAAACTGCCCAGCAATCACTAAGACATCCCTGTGCTATCAAAACTGTTTTATTCACAAATCCAAAACACAGCACCATATCAGTCACTATGAAGAAAATTACCCATTCCAAACAAAAACCATTACAAATGGACTCCTATAGCCTAAGTAGAATCTCTTTTCCAGTGCTCTTGGACAAGAAATACTGATTCAAGTATAATATACATGAACTCCAGTTTACTAAATCGCTTAAATCTCAACTACCTAAAATTAATTAGAAATTCTGTATCCATGAAACAAGCAACTCACCTAAAGAGAACCCAGCTGTACTGACAGCCCACAGCCACCTCAACTCTCGCTCTTGAGAGATTCACGATGCTACATATCAAAACATCTTCACATTCACACTTCATGCATGAAAGAGATTAATTCCCCAAAGTCTTAGCTACCCAAAAGGAATAGATATACAGACCTTTCTGCCACCATAGAGACCTGGAGGGTTCTGTGTGGCAAACAGCATGAAGCGAGGGTGAGCTTTGACAACTTCCTGAGTCTCAGTAATGAACAGCTCTCTGTTATCATCCAACAAGCGGTTGAGAGCCTCCAGAACATCAGTGGGAGCCAAATTCAATTCATCTAGAACTATCCAGTAGCCCTTTCTCATTGCATCTATGAGAATGCCTTGGGGGCAACAGAAAAACTCCTAGTTAAAAATCTTATAAAGCAAAGCAAATCTAACAGAACCGTGCACTCAGATACTTTGAGCAACCCATTTCATTCAGGATGAACACCAATCCAGAGTAGTATTGTTTAAATCGTAATTTTAATTTAATTAAAATAATTTAATCCAGCAACATTATTGTTTAAATTGTTGGCTTATCATCTTTAGGTCCAATAGGAAAAGAATGGTGAGACAGACATGAACTCTTCAGAATTCATTGACACTCACACAAGTGATTATCATTAAAGTGCAACTACTAACTTTATGACAGGTCATCTCTCCACTGTAATAAACAACACAAGTTAATCAGAAAAGAAGAAAAAAAAACCCAGCCACTGAAATGAGACAGGAATTTGGAGTATATAGAACATGCTCACTTACCTTCTTTAAATATCAACTTTCCAGAGGCATCTGATGTGTAACAGCCAATATATTCTTGGATATCAGTATGCTCATGGTTGTTAATCCTCACACAATGATTCCCAGTAGCAGCAGCCAACCAGCAAATTAAACTGGTTTTACCAACAGAGGTCTCACCTTGAATCAGCACTGGATGAGTCCTAAAAGCCATGACCAAAAGAGTGGGTTAGAAGCATGAGCCATGTCTTTCTCACACACAAGATGTCAACGTCATTAAACCACACTACCAGAACACCACCACTTAACTCATTTGGGGTATCCAAGATCACACATTAACAGAGAAATACAAATACCTTTACTCCCAAGTGCTAACAGCTACCCATTTCATGGCAGTATGAAATAAGCAGATTATTCTGGCTGCAAATTTCTAGATCAGAACTTAAATAAAACTATGTATGGCAGTAAGATGGTTTAAGGAAACAAGAAACACATGTATGAATTTCAAGTCACTCTGTAATGAAAAGTTAACTGTAAAGTAAAAGTCAAACAGACATTATTCATCCAAACAATAAAGATTAGAGAGGCACCAACAACTCAAGGCTTAAACAAACATATTTAATTTATATTTGCACTTAAAATTTGAAACACTTACCCTGCAGACACAACCCTGACAATGTCTTTCAGATTAAGCTTAACTGAAGGGGTGAGCACGTAACTCTCATCTACTGTAGGTTCTTTGTCCCCAGCTGAAATCCAGTACCCTTCCATAAGTATAAAATTCCCTCCTTGAGGTTTTGGTATTTGCTAAGGAGACATGACAGAAATAACAGATTATACAATCGGGTTTCAATTTGCTAATGAAAACAACCACTATTACACCCCTGCTATACATTCTCTAAAGGAAATTTAAATTAATCCCTGAGCACTCCTGCAGTAAGCATTGTCCCCCTGTCACAGAGTGCAAATTACAGGAAAAACCTGACCAGACTATTTCAGGATCATGAAGCAGAATCTTTGCCAGTGGCATGAAGATAAAAATGTCTCAACAGTCTTACCACTGAATTTTGAAGGGCATTTACTAGCAGGAACTTTGTTTTAATCTTTTTTATATATTTATACACATTTTCCAGTATGAAAGGGTTTATTTTGAAACAAATACCCATCTCTTCAACTGGCTTCCCCAACCCCCATGCAAACTCATGCTGAGTTCCCAGCACTTGTGACATTCTTCCTTTCCCATAAGAGACAAAGCACAGATGCTTCTTCATATCCATATGTTCTGCATTCAGAGTCTAAAAATATAAGGCCTGAGAAAGCTCCCCCAAAGTCTGTGAAAGCTTTACAGTTGGAGCCACTGCATTAAGCTGCCCACACTCCACAGTGCTTTAGTTATTCAGGCTTCCATATTTTTTCAAATTAACAAATAAACCAGCTAACATATAAACATTCAAGTGAAGTAAAAAACTACAAAATAATGGTGTAATTTTTTTCTAGTTCTTATCCTTGTAAAATGAAAAACAGAACTGCAAGAAGGAAATGCAGAGGAAAAAAAGGAGAGAAGACAACTCAAAATAAAGTCTACTTTAAATACTAGACAGCTCTTCATAATCGTAGTTGCCTACCTGCTTGAGAAGGCTTTTGATGTTGCCAGAGATAATATGCTTGCAAATTAGCTTTTGAACCACCGGGTGAGAACCTCTGTCAAGCTGTGTCAAGAAACTCAAACAGAAACCCTAAGAAAAAGAATTATTTTCGGTGATAAACATGAAAAACAAGGAGAGAACAGCCAGATCAAAGAACGATTTCTGTTCAATACTGAACTTCAGAGAAGATTATCCTCTACCCAAACAACCTCTGTAGTGAATGCACGCTGAAACAAAGGCCAGCAGAGGCAATCACCTCATACAGGGAGCGTGCTATGCTGCCACACGGATTAGACGCCGCAAACCTCAGCGCCCGGCACAGGGTACGAAGACTGTAGTGAGGCCTGTGGCCAGTTCCATCCACCAGCTTCGTTTCTGCCTCCTTTCTCACAGACAGATAAAAGCTGCGAAAATAAAGTTACACGGAGTTGTTACTGATCATTGCTCCAAGGAATTAAACCCCAAGTATGAACACTTCAGTTTTTCCCCAGCTGTTACTTTTCTTAAAAGCTCCAGGTTGGGAAAGCCATGCCAAGCTCTGCCATCTGTACAGTCAGTGAAGCAAAGCAAGAGAGAATTTTTAGAACCATATTTTTGACAGAGTTCGATGACTATAAACTCCAAACACGAGACAGCTCACCTTACACTAGGGGAAAGAAAGGTAACTCTAGACAAACACACAAGACTTTCTTCAGAATTATGTATAGAAACAGACCATTTTAGTCTCTCAGATGTGGAAGAGGACTAAAACAACAATGCTATTTAACTGGCGCTATTTAACTGTTGTGCCACCACAATTCTGAATTAAAAAAAATAAAAATCTCCTTCCCCCAAATACAGAAACCTACAGAATTAGGAAGATGGATGTCTACACTCTTCTGTTTCCTAAAGCTGTGCCAACTTACTGCACAGGGAGCATTACAGTGTCTCCCAAAGCAGCCTAACCACAGACACAGGCACACACTTTCTTTTTGTGACTTATTTCACCAAGAATTTAAAAAGGTTACAGTCGACTTACTTCACAATTCCTTGTACTGTATTTTTGTTCACATTCAAGCTTCTCAGATAATCCATTATAAGAATTTGCAAGTCACCTTCATTTCTCAATTCTTCTACATAAACTTCAGTAAACCTGAAAGAATCAAATCAATCTATAACACTAAACACACCTGACCACACTGAAAAATCATGTTATATATAAATCTCATGGCACATAACATTTTAAATTTTTAAGTAACAGAATACTGATTGTTGAAGCTACAGACCTACAGACTGTCAAACATACAGACAAACTCAAGAACCAGAGTAGTTGACAAATAAGGTATTACTAATACTTTCAAGTAATTTATCTGAATTAATTTAATGTCCTAGACTGAAAGTGAACAATGTGACTTAAATTACAATTTTAAACAATTTGCAATAGATACTCAAATGTTACAGCCTGAAAAAGGAAGTACTGACAGCAGTAGCTATTTTTGACAAACAGCAGTAGGTATTTTTGACAAATAAAAACACAAATTCATTTAAACTTAGCAAGTTATGGTGATGCTGAGGTCTCTTCTGTATTACACTCACTTTCTTTCCTTTCACTATTCTGGAGGAGAGCCAATAGCAATAAAACCTTGCTTTGCCACTAACAACTACAAATGACTAGTTACACACAGCTGGTGCTTCTCTACAGTCTTGCTCAGTGTTTATGAATATGGGAAGAGACTATAAATGCAACTTTTGGCACTCATGAGGGAAACTGCATCAAGCAGGAGATCCATGCATACAGGAATAGGTAGATGGTACTGAAGAATGGATCTGCCACAATTCCAATTGCCTTGCCACAGCTTATATGCTTTGAGACCACACATCAAATATTTTGAGTATCACACATCTGCACCACCATGCAAACCACTTTCCTTTTGAGTGAACAACACTGGATATGCAGCTTTTTGCAAGGATCATCAACGCTTCTGAGTTAAGAGAAAGGCTGCTAAACAGGCATCAAGCACTTACTTGTCTTTATTACTCCCATCAGCAACATAAACTGAAGTAGCTTCCCAGCTACTGACAACTTAACTGTGAAGAATAATAATTTCCTGTCCCCACTGACAACACTCTACATACTGCCAGACCATTTGCTCACGGCTCAGCTACTTCACCAAGGTATTTTACAGACTCTATTTCATGAAGAGAAGGTGAAAACCTTCACCATACATCTCTCACAGGTAGTAAATCTGAGTTCAGATTTGCATCCTCAGGCTTCAGATAAAGCATTCTTCACTGGTCAACTCCTGAAACTAATTAAACTCTGAAAAAGACAGTGACTGTTTTGTCTCAGAATCATTATTTCCTACCTGTTTCTTATTCCTAGAGGAAGATTTCTCTTTCCAACATCTGTAGCTGGATTCATGCATGCAAACAAGCGAAAATCTGGGTGACGGACAAGGGGTTCTAAAGCAAAACAGAAATAAAAGACAAAGTTCATGATAAACACAGGATATTTATATGTTAAATACAGTGTATTTTATCTAAGGCAACTTTCTATTGATGCACTACTGTATTTTCTTAAAAATGCTAGCATCAAAACTTTTCAGAGAATAACCCCATGTGTTTTTATCAGAAGAACCTGCATTTTCACAACAGCCACAGGCAAGTTAAAACCTTGACTTTTTTGTGTGTAGCAAGATGATGTAACAACACAAAACGTTTCAAAAATAACACGAGTCCTAAACCTGGAACTCCTTCTGTCTCTTTCAGAACAGTAGCCAGTGCTTCCCTCAGCCACAAAGAAAATCCAGCCAGGAACGCTTACACAACATTTGCTTCTGTCTGTAGCTCCTGAGAGCAGCATTCAGCAACTGTACTTTTTTATCTTTACATCTGTAAAAGGAGTTAACTTTCAACACAGCAGCCCCCACAGTACTACTGAGAACATACCAGTGCTTTGGACCTCCTGCAAAGAAGTACAAAGTCTAAAAGAGCACATTTCTCTCTTGTGCACACATCCATTTTAATGGTAAATGATATCAACGTATTTTGAGCTCCACAGTATAGGGATCTCAGCTGGATATCAAGACACAGCATAACCAAACACAGAAATAGTACCTGTGTCTCCTCTGTCTAGTAAGACCAGTGACCCAGATGATCCTTCCAATAAACCACTCAGGCACTCCAAAGTCTCTGCTGCAGCCAAGTTAATCTCATCCAACAAAATCCACTCTCCTTTTTTTACTGCTTGTGCCAGAGTACCCTAAAAGTAAGATCAATTTGTTAGTCATGCTGCCAGCAATGTAGCATCAACTGAAGCATTCAGATTCTGGAAATACTTGGTGTGCAATCTATGGCTTGATTAGACAAATGGCAATTCCAAACCTTTCACAGCTGCAGCAGTTTTACTAATGTCTCTCAATAACAGCAATCATTTTGCCAGTCACAGAAGTCAGACAGTTATCATACCATTGTATCAGTTACCAGTTAGATTGGCTCAAATACAACAGAGTTAAGATCTCTTATTTGTGCAATCTACCACTGTGGTACACATGCATCACTAACACCACGTGAGAATAAAGTCAATCCAAAGAAATCCAAAGACACAAGCAGTATTCCGCTCCTAAGGAACCTGTACCCAATTAATTAAAACTATACTTAAGTCAGAGGTTCTCCAGCTACTGATAAATACATTTTTTTATAGAGGACTGGTCAACGTTTCACATACTTTATATGATATCTGTGAGCATATATTCAGATTATCAGGGTGACAATAAACAAGCATAAATAAACCTCTCTAGGTTTCTCTTAATCACACTAAAGTCATTAAAATATATTATGAATTTGAAACATTTAGAAAAATCACTTTTAGATAAATAGCACAGATTCTTAATATCGAATCCTTCGCAGGAATCCCTAGACAGAAGCAAGACCTCCTGGTCAAGAACTGATCAAAAAGTTTTTTTTAATCTCCTAGAGTTGAGAAGAAGATACGACATACTGATATTCTTATCACACCAGGCCTAATTCCTGTTATACAGCACTGAATTAATGTGCTACCACACGCCAGTCTCCCACTGCCCATCTCACCACTGCTCCCTGGAATCTGCACACTGGATTCCACAGAGTTATCATGGCACACGTTTTACTTCACAGCAAGGTTCTTGCCAGGAAGCTATCTATATGATACTGATTGCAAAGTCTTAAATACTTCTCCTTATTCCTCCTAGCACCAAAATGCAAGTATCTAAATACCTCAACAAATGCAAAGAGAAGAGCATTTTCTGTCATTTTCATCTGTTGATGAGCATGATTCAGTTTAAGACCAAATGCCTCCCACTTTTCCTTCAGTGGTAAGCCTGTGAGCAAAACAAATTTAAGTTTGTACCATGAGAACAATAGCACAAAAAAATGTTTAACAACAGTATTTTAATCACGTTGTTTCAAGCAGAGGGATACAAAAGTAAGCAACAAAAACATGCAAATCCTGCAGATGACACATCACAAATAAAACAAATAATTTAATCTTGTTGTTTTGGTTTTGTGCATGTGTGGTTTTTCTTTTTTTAAATTTAACTGTAACCATATGTTAAGAGTGCTCAGATAATTTGCTATTCATTCCCAGTTGAGGAACAAATACTTATATTGCACTTTGTTCCAGCATGACTGTTACCACTCTCTAATTTCCTGAGACAGAAAGAGACACGTCAAATAAATAAATCCAAATTTATAACCCTTATGACATAACAGATTAACAATCAGCACTTCAGTATCAATAATTAACACACTACTGTTTGTCAGTTACAACAATATTTACTATAGCACTGATTTCAGTTATTTGTTAAAGTCACTACTGAGCTACATACAGCATCAAAATTCCTTAAGAAACCTTGCACGTTACACATTTCAGCTTGTCTCTATTGTAGGATTATCAATTCTAATTCTTGCAACAAGTAGTCTTTAAACTCTTTTTTTTTTTTTTTTACATTTGTGTGCATTTATTTTTGTATCCACATATTCAGAAGAACCAATTAAAAGAAGAGTGGAGATAAAGTTCATAATTAATTTTATTTAGCCGAAAGTGAATGAAAGCTACAACTTCACTTGTTCTGCTGGTCTAGAACCAGAAAAACTCAATTCAAGGCAAAGTCTTAACATCGCCTCAGCCCCAAAATGGGTTGAGAAGTATAAAACAAGAAAAACTTATTTAGAGACAAAACCACACTGGAACAAAATAAAGCACTAGGGAAGTCAGCATTACTGACAGAAGAACCAAGGCAAAAGCAAGCTCTTAAAAATAATTCCTACCCTAAAACAGTTATTACTTTGGGTTTGGTTTTGTTGTTGTTGTTTTGCTTTGTTTTTTAAACAGGACATGCTTGTGAGACACAAGCAGGTTCCAGGACTGAAAGTGTGAATGCATTCACATAGAAGATTTACACACAAACAACTAGGACTGCTCAGCACAGCAAACAAGTGCTGAGTGGAGACCAGATGTCAAGGGTACCACAGG
Source organism: Phainopepla nitens (assembly GCA_013400175.1). NCBI lineage: Eukaryota > Metazoa > Chordata > Aves > Passeriformes > Bombycillidae > Phainopepla > Phainopepla nitens. Next base: position 628,307 of record VXBQ01009883.1, on the reverse strand, counting down.
GCAGACAATCTCCACACTCTCAGACATAGATAACAGCAGAGATGAGTTAGAAACAGGAAAAACAAAACAAAACCCACCCAGTGTTCTAACAGTGTTCTCAATGTCTTGTTGCAATGCTGACATTGCATTTCTCAAAACCAGAAAAAAAGATGTGATATAGGGGGAGGAAAAAACCCCTAAACCTCAAACAAATCCAAATTAAAAGAATAAAAGTCACCAGTATTTATCTACCCTCTGCAGTGGTTTAGCATTAATGTGTGTTTTATCCATCTGAAGTCTTACCAGATGCATTTTCTTTTACTTCTTTATTAATAGCAGATTTATGAATATGTTGCATTAGTTTTAGCAGATCATGCCAACGTTTCTGTCGGTAGCAAGTCTGAATGTGTCCCAAGAATGTTTGATTTTTCTTCCTAGAGAATGTCTGATAGAAGAGTTCTTCAAAAGACTCTCGCAGAGGGAGCCAGATCAGCTTATTATCCACAGGCTTGTAACTGAAGACAAGCAAAAGAGTAATTACTTATGTGAGACAGAGTCATAAGTGAAATTAAATAAGAAAACAAGTCCAAAACCAGTTACTTGAAACAACAACAAGCTGCATGGATGAACCCTTGCTTCTAAAGTTTTCTACTCAACCAACAAACTAAATAGAATTGCACATACTTAAATGCATCTCATGAGGCAATTTTGTCAAGACAGGAACACCTTGATAAGCACAATATTTGTAATACCACCAAACAATATGTCCAGTGAATATTACATCAGATTTATATTGAACATCTTAGCCATTTTTAAAGATATTGGGCAGTGGTTTTGAATTACTTCATCACACACAGCTCTGCACACAAATCAGTGAAACTGCTCTGCTCTTCAGCAAGGACAAGAAGGTTTCTGCATGCAAATATGTTTATTAAGACATTTATGCTACGACAAAACAGATACTGCCCATTTGTTCTGCAAAACAGACAAAACTCACCCCCCTAAGAGATCTGCTGTGTCACTTTGTTGGTTCATGTTGACAACCCTCAAACGATGTCCTTGAAACAGATAAAAAGCACCATTACTTGTGGGTTTGTTCTTTTGCTGTTTTTCAAATTATCTTCATGTAAGTTACCATTTTCACACATTATTTACCTGTAATATGAGCTAGGTACTGAACTGTTGAGGTTTTGCCTGTTCCTGTTTCACCAACCAAAAGCACAGGCTCTCCTTTGACAACACACACTGCAAGCTGTTCAAGCAGTACTGCAGATGGCCGTGTGGCAGCAAAGGTATGTTTTGCCCTGGAAAAACAAAGCAAGTTACTCAAAACTAAGATTTATCAAGGAGTAATTTCAATTTTACCTTCATTTTTTTTTAGTGGAGTGGTTTGATTTAGGTTTTTTTTAATATAGGTCTGCAAAGAAATAGTTCTAAGATTTCTTTCTAAGATACTTGTTTTTCTCAAGATACAATCTAAAAATTCAGGGGTTCCAAATAACTTCCTGGCCAATGAAGCTAGCGACACATACTACAAAAATCTCCCTCTACAAAGGCAGATCCATTGAAATCTTTTTGTATCTGCTGTAGATCCATACTGCTTTGAAGACACACTAGTCCAAAAAAGCTGAAAATCTCCATGCTTTGGCTGCCAGAAGCATGATGCAGACACTCTTGAAAACACACAAGGTAAAACTTAGATTTGCAAAGGAAAGAGCTCTCGCATTCCTTTCATTAGAGTGAGAACACCCAATCTGCATTTTCCTTAACCCTGTGACCTGCAGTCTATTCCATTCCACCACAAAATATTTCAATTCACATGGAAACTACAGGATATTCTACCTTTGTACAGCGAGAGCCTGGCTCTGCTTCTTCACAAGATTCACTCTTCCTACAGAGACGTCTTGCTCCCGTATTGAAATTTCCGGTTTATAGAGTTCACAGAAGAACTCCACCTGTGAAAAAAGCATCAGCATTTCCAGTACTGATGTTGCTTACATCACAGTAAGTACACCCATGCCACGTTACCAGTATTACTTTGCAGCAAGCTAGTTTTTAATGGTAAAATTCTCTATTTTGCACGTTTTACACAATCATCACCTAAAACAGTGAAGGAGCTCAGAAGTGTTTTTATCTGTACAAACAATTTTCAACTTAATAAACTGGTCATAGTCTGCCACTGTATTTCTACTTCACCTACTTCCATGGCAGTTCAACTACACAAACTTGAACAGTTATTTTAACAATAAACAATCTCTCTAAAAAACCCCTTTGTGTAAACAAGAATATTTTGCCACTTGCAGGGAATAATACATTCCTGTAATGAAATAATGCAAAGAAGGAAAAAGAGAAAAACCCACAGAAGTTCCAGGGATCCATCTGTCAACTTAAAGTAACAACAGAGGGAATTTGTTTTGCAGACTTCTACAGTCAGAAATGGTTGATGCAAAAATGATTTATTTTAATTCTGTCATTTACAGAGCTCCAGAGAGGCAGCTGATTTTGTAATCAGCGAGTACAGAACAAGTAGCAGTAAAGATCATGTTTCTCTTTGATCTCTCATTCTTTATCACTCACTGTAAACCACCTAAGAAAAAAAACACATTCTTAGCTACCCTGTGCAGCTTTATCTGTGACAGTGGTATCATGTGCTTAGGCAGCCGTGCTGTTCCAGCTGTGAAATCCTTCTTTTGCATCATGAGGTCATTTGCTCTAAAACAGATTCCCTGGAACTTTCAGAAAAAAAAAAATGCAGCTGAGTATAAAATAAGAAAAAAACAGATCCTAGGATGAAACAGAAAGCGAAAAAACTGTTTGGGACAGAGAGGTGGGCACAATTTTAAATAAAAAATAGCATAATATATTTCAATTAATCATAGAAAAATTGCAAGCTACAGAATCTTACCAATAAAGACCATGCTAATTCTAGCTTAACATACCTTTTTTTTGGAAATGTTTAGGTAACTTCCAATAACTTTCGCCATTTTTTGTTTGTTTCCTTGGTTGGACAACATGGCTGTGAAACAGTCCAATGCCTGTCAAGGGGAAAACCAACTTCTTGAAAACTAGTTTTGTATGATTTTATCTGACAAGCTTCATTTTAATCTAAATGAACCCAAATCCAATCCAACGACTATAAATAAAACTATTGCCCTGTCCTCTGATTTGAGTCCAACAACAGAGTTCAAAAAGATACAGTAAGAACTTCTAAACTCTGTAATGTAACGGGTTTATACCAAAGAATAAAAACTTTTCAATGCCCAGTCGCAAAAGCTATTTTTAGACAAACAGACCAAAATGAAGAAGGAAGTAACATTCTAAGATCACATATCTCAAAACTGCTTCTGATAGATGCACACCCAAAAAGTTCCCAACTTACACTGTAAACTGACAAATAGGTAAGTAGAAAAGCAGCCCCATATTACAAGAAAAAGAAAGGTCTCAGCCATATGCAATCCCAGCTTGTATCAGTTAAAATTATTTTGCACCATGCTGTTTTAAGACAGCAGTAAATTCTTTTAGCATCTTACTGCAAACAACTTTCCTAGTAGCAACAAAAGCTTCTATCAGAAAGATCACAAACATTCCAACTACAGTCCAATTGCTTCAAACAAAACCAAACACATTCCCATCTCACACTCCAAAAGAGAGCATTTTGTGAGACAGTACTAGAATTTGGGAGCAAGAGGATCAATTTCCGTATCAAGTCTTACCGCACCTCCTGAAAAATATTCACTGCTGTGGTAGAAGAATTACTGTCAAAGTTGTAAGCAATCCTGCTGCACCAACTCAGAAGGTCTCTAAAGAGAAAAAACAAAAGGATTTGGTACAAACATGCCAAAATACACAGCACCTTCTTTCATGTTCAGCTTAGGTCACAACATCATCTTCTGGCTCTTGCACGTGTAGCTGTTGTGCAAGTTGTACATGGGAAGACACAAAGAGGTCAATAATTCTGAGGAGTAGCTGAGCACAAAGACCAACATTGCTTATAAACAGATAATGCATACTCCATTAAATCATAAGGTAACTGTGAAACTCAAAGGTATTAAAGAATCCAGAAAGGTATAAACCCCCCCTTTTTTCAAGATACAGATTCCTTACCAACAATAAGGTCTTCCAAAAAGCAAGAAAAGCAAACTTTGTTCTAGACTAAACTGATGTTTTTATGCTCCACAAAAATATCAGGTAGTACTTACACCTAGCATTAACTAAGTAACTCACAAAGCACTACATACAGAAATTCCAGATGAGTAAAACTGACATTTGGTAGGAGAGGAAGAAATAATTCAGCATCAAACTACATTTCATCACAGAATTTCTGAAATTAACAGTATGTTACAGATACAGTTCTTTTCAGCCACCTTAAATTATAATGCTGAGAGTGTTCAGCATGAAATAATCTAGATAATATACTCAGTTACTGAAAATGTTATCTCCTAGCTACTCAGAGAACATTATGCAGCACCTTCCAATTCAGAACTAGTACTGATATCTTGTGTTAACAACAATTAAGAATAAATTCATATGGCCTGATGCCAACTAAGCACTGCATATGATAAAACCCACATGTTCCCCCACGCCTCCTAAAAAGTAAGGATAGCAAATAGGAGGTTTAAATAATCCAGAATGAGTTACTTTAAATGATATAGTAATCATTATTTTAAAACCAAATATAAATATTTATTTTCCAATTTTTATAAAAAGTGGAATTTTTACATTTAATTTTTACATTTAATTATTCAAGCTTTCACCATTACTTCTAAAAAAATAAGAAAAATAATGAAAATAAACCCTTCTATCTCTGTAGCTAGATGGCTTCCAACACACACATAAGAAAAGACAACCTTAGAGACAGCTCTCGTCCTTCCAGATTTGGTTTCTTATGTTCTGATCTCGATTCTGATGCTGCTTCTGGCACGTGACTGGAGCCAGCAGCACTGTTTTCTGGTGCCTGGTACTTGTCTCCAGCAAGGTCAGTGAAAATGTCTAGCAAGTGATCAGTCACAAGAGCAAGGTTGGGGTATCTCCTTTGGAGGACCTGAAACCAGAGACAAAAAAGAAAAAAAAAGTGAAACGAAACAACAAAAACAAAAAACCCATCCACACTGGAAAGAAACCAACAGCACCCCAGTTTTTACCAGGACATGCTTCAATTGATATTTCAGCTAGCAAGCTACATAAAACTGCTCTCTTGCAATCTCTTTATCTGAAGAAAAGAGAAATTATGACTACTATGATACTGATTTTGATGCCAAAAATTACCTTTTCCAACTCAACTCTACTCCAATTAATACATTTGCACAAATACCCACAGGAAGAACAAAAAGTGCATTCAATCCTATCTGAACTCAAACCATGATCATATAACTTTACAACTGATTTCAGAAGGCCTTACCTCCCGCCTTTCTTTTTATGACTCAATTAATTTGAGCATTCAAATTGTTTATTCACTGTGCTGACAAAGGCACATTAAGGGGATAATTTTTCTTTTGTAATTTCCTTTTAGCTCAGTTCTCTCCACTAAAGCTTGCCAACCAAAATACTGCTTCCCAAAGTTACTTTTCACAGACACAGGCCAGGAAAACTGGTCCTACCCTGCCAGACTGACTTTTAAGATGAACAAGAAAAACATGAGTCTGTTTTCAAGGCAAGCAGGTGAGTGCTTTCTAAGATTGTCTCTTCTATTATGACTGTGAATCTCAGGGCTTAATTTATACATTTTTTGTGACTTAGGCTACAAAGTTGTAAAAAAAGAATAAAAAGAAACTAGTGGTAAAGCAACACAGCTAACGCTCAAGCTTTGTTTTTTTCATAAGGTTTTGATAGTTGTTCTTGCCCCATTCTTAACAATTAGGTGACAAATGACAAGAAAGGAAAAAAAACACACAGATTTAAGGCCACCTATAACTGTGCTGGTTGCTGAACAAGTCCAAAGGAGTGAATGAATTCTACTGAAGAAACTAATCTTCTCCATTCTAGAAAATTCAGAACTTTCTCCTCAGCTCTTCTGCTAGACATTATTCATCACCTCTTCCCTCAGCCAAGGATCTTTTAGGATCAGATCCTGTTTTGAGCTCTGTATGACAAGGAGAAGCTCCAGAGAATTCTATTTTCATATAAGCCCCGGGCTGCTTTAATCTTCTGAAGAACTAAACAAAGCCAACACCTCCCAGAGATGCTAACAAAAGAAAGATGCTAATAGAAGCAGACCAATGATTTTTCAACTCAAAGTTAAGAACTCAGAATTAGAATAAGCTCAGTTTCCTTTTCTGATATTTCTCTTTGCTTTCAAGTCTCTGTGGGCTAGTTAAGTGGCAAAGTAACTTGATTCTTAGACCCACACAAAGCACAATTCTGTCTGTCAAGGCAAGTTCCAGGAATCTTTGTTCAATTCACTTTGAATTTTCCTGACAAACCGCCTGTTTACTTCAAAATTGGCAGCACAAAGCTGAAATTGTAAGAGTCTATTGTAGATCTTGAAGATAAAATAAGGATTCAATTATCTTCTGAAAAACATTTATTACCCTAAGTTGAAACAATTATTCACATGCCACAGTGGAGCAACACACCCCCATACCTCCTTGAGTTCTCCTTTGCTCATGTTATCCAGATGTATTTTGGTCCAGTATTTGTCCAGAAGAGCAGCATGGCTGCTTTGCTGCCGGTACCAACCTCCACCACAGCTGAATATCCTAAATAAAAATAACAGTGAAGAAACACAGCATGTGGAGTGTGGCTGAAGAATTCAGCATTTTCAGTGCATTTCTGTGCATCGAAGAACATGTTACACAGAGCTGCTACAGCATAATGCAACAGGCATAAATGACACTGTCTGTCACTGTACTGTCATGTACCCCACCCTGCCTATCCATGCTTTCCAAATTACTTGTTGTCACAGTGTTTTTCTTACTAAATGGCAAGACCTCCATAGGGATACTTTCAGAGAGACTTAACTTACTGTCAGTTGTCTATCAGAAGCAACATATAGAATCCTTTGTAAAGGCAGAAACCTGACAGAAGTGGCCTGTGAAATCTTAAAGGATCTGTGATCTTATTGCAGAGATGCAGAAAAAGCATCTTCAGCCCTGTCCCCTCCACAGTGTTTCGCAATTATTCTTCCTCGTCCTCCAGACTCAGCTCTTTCCATCACACAGTTCATTCCCTTTGTTCTTTTACTACAGAAGTAACTATTCAGCCATGGGTTTTTACCCACCGTAGAAGTAGCCTCGCACATGCAAAGTATTAGATTTGGGGTTGTGGTTTGGCTTTTGTTTTCTGGTGGGTTTTTGTTAAATTTTTTCTTCTTTGTTGTATTGTGTTTGGTTTCAACTGTTAAATATTATTTCCCAGCTGTAAACTGCAACAGATTTATAGAATTTACTCTAACAAGCCTAATGAAAATTACAATTTGTTGCTATACAATCTGTTCACTGATGTGCTGGTTTTGGCTGGGATAGAGTTCAATTTCTTCATAGTAGCTGGTGTGGGGCTGTGTTTTGCATTTGTGACCAAAACAGTGCTGAACCAGAGTGGCAAGGTCTTTCCTGCTTCTCAAAAAGGCAGCAGCACCACCCCAGCAGAGGAGGGTGAGGGTACACAGGGAGCTGGGAAGGGACATGGCCAGGAGAGCTGATCCCAACTGACCACACATTCCATATCAGATGGGGTCGTGCCCAGCACATAAAGCTGTGGGAAGAAGAAGGAAGGGTGAGGATGCTTGGAGAGATAGGGTTTGTCTCTTTGTTTGTGTGGAAAGCTTTTGCTTTACCTAAGCTCTGTCTCAACCCATCATTTTTCCCACTTTTACTCTCCCAACTCTCCCCCATCCTGCTGCAGGGGAGTGAGCCAGCACCTGTGTGGTGTTTAGTTGCTGACTGAGGTTAAACCATGACAACCATACATACAAAAATAAAAATTCTTAGGAAATGAGACAGCCAAAGGAATTGAATACAAAAGACTCCATTCCAGAAAAACAGATCAGAAGAACAAATTTATAGAAGACAAAAGCAGGAAAATTTGTTAAAGGCTTTGAAATAAACTACAAAACATTTGAATACTATATAACTGCCATTCCCCATATAGACCTCCTAACCTTTAACCTTGATATAATATGTCTTTCTATACAAAAAGTCATTTTGACATCTGAGGCATAAGCCATTGCTACAGTGAAACAATAAGGCAGAGTATATTGTATCTTTTTTCTGGTTAGAAGACATAACACCTACATTGATGCAAGAATTTCATAACTATCAATAATAAACCTTTTTCACACATTCCTAAGAGTGGTATTTTGTCTTGATGATAGGTTGGTTTTGTAGGGTTCCTCCCAGCAAGGCTCATTCCTTCAGCCTTGCTGAAGCCCATTTTTCTGTACAAAGATTGGGATTCACCCCAAAGCTGATTTCAAGTGAAAAAAAAAAAAAAAACAACAAAATTCACAGTTTCTATGACTTATATTGTTCGTTAATTGGAAATTGCTAAAATGCTCCTACACAAGTACCTTGCACTAAAAAAGACTCTGGGCTTAAAAGCAGGATATCCATGTTCTCAATCTCATTTAAGTTTACAAACCTACCTCCTGGTTGCAAAAAATTGGAATCCTGGTGCTACTTTTAAACAGTCACCACGACCAGGAATCAGCAACTGTCTTTTCTCCAAAAGAGGAATCAGCACAGAGATCTGGAGATAAAAAGAAAAATGATAAAAAATTTTTTTTTGGTGACACGAACAGACAGCACAACCATCCACACTTCTTTCACACTTGAGATGCTGGAGCAATGCCACTGAGCACCATTATGTTGCCAGCAACTGCTATTCCCAGAGATACACTTCCAAGTGATGCTAACAGGAATTGCAGAGTTCCCAGCAATTTTAATCAGCAGTGGTAGTCAAATGTGCAATGTTTACTTACCTGTTTTTCTCCTGTATTTAAATTTAATTATAAGAGAATGGAAATGACAGCCTTTACACTGCAAGTCCAAATCAAAACTATTTATTTTTAAATTATCAAATGACTTTAATTAGGCACATTCAGATCAGAAGGTTTATTTTGTTTATCTGCCTGAACAAAGATGATCTGTGTCTCAAAGATGTCATTCTCAAACATAAACCTTTTTCACTGTATACACTGCTACCCCAGGAGAGTTTGGTATTTATTGAAAGAATCTGCCCTTCCCAGGGAAGGACAGTAATGGTGGTGGAAAGAAAGAAAGGAGGTATGACCACACCACCTCAGCACAGAAGGAGGCACACAGAGATCCTTTGATATGGAGAAAGCAGACAGGATACCTGCAGGGAGGACCTGAAGAAAGGCATTTGATGAATGCAGGATACTACTCAGGGTATGCTCATCAAGAGTGCAATGAGTTGAGTCCACAGAAGCAATTAAGTGCATGACCCCCTAGCAATGAAGTGTCTGTACATACAAACAGTACTCATTTGCTTTCTTATAGATTTTCTATTTCTGTATCAAAAGCCTAGAACCTAATAAACAAACTGACAGGTTATTCAGTCACACAAAGGATGCTTTATGGAACAGATATGAAAAGGAACAACCATCAGAATGTCCAGCAGGCCTATGCAGCAAAGCATCTCTATCACAGTATTCTTGCAAATGACTTGCTTTCAGCAGCCATCACTTCAAGAGGCAAGGATGACTGACTAACTAATTGTTCTGTAGCAAAAAAAAAACCCCAGGAAATCTGTTAAAACTTACAATGCTTAGTGCAACAGCACATTTTTAACACGTAAGAAATGTGTAAGAAAAACTATGTGGTAGGGGAAAAAAAGCCCCACACAACAAAACACACACCAAAACAAATCTTATAAACAGCATCAGCCTCATATATTGACAATATTCTCTGGTGTTTAGGGCCACATTTGGTTTCAAACAACAAAACATTATTAAACAGACACATTACCAGTGTCAATTCCAGTTTTCCAAGTGAAATCTGGCATCAGAGTCAGGGTCACAACTGCTCTCTAACGAAGACAAAAAACTAATGAAGTGTGCAAACGAGTGGTGCAAACAAGGTGAATTCTTTCTAACCCCTTCTAAAGCAGCAGCATTTTCAGCATGCTGCTACAGAACCCTGGTGATCAGACTCCCAAAACTGCCACCGTGGGCATTTAAGGCCAGTACCTTAAAGCAAACATAAAGCTACATACCACATCCAGAGGAGCATAATCGATATCCTCCAGAAGGATCCAGTGGCCTTTGGTAACAGCTTGTGTCAGGGTGCCAGGCTGCCACACAAACTCCCCTGGCACATCTGTGCACCGGTACATCCCCAGCAGCGTCTGGGACACAAAAAATCCACACATCAGACACCTGGGCATCACCTTTCCCCAGAGGAAAGGACAGCAAATACAACCAAAATTGGGACAAAAGTGACACTTAGCCTCAACCTTGCTAAACAATCTGTGCCCAGCGTTGCATTTTTTTAATTAGGAAGAAAAGTTTCCCGCCTCCAGTGGCAATTTAACTGAAACTTAATAATTAGAACAAACCAGGTAATTGGAAGTGAATTTATGAGCGTGCCACCCGAATTTAAAAGCAATCTAAAGTAACACAGGAAAATGTCTAGGGTCACACCAAACTTTAGTTTATGTTTTTGAAAAGTCTGTGACTAAGGTAGTAAACAGAATTATAAAGTGCATTATTAAAAGATAAAATCCAGTCAAAGCTTTGCTCTTCTCTCAAATCGTAACTTCAATATTTAAGCACTGCTTTAAAAACAGTGCTTAAATTTTTTACTGCTTTTTACTGATTTTACTGCTACATATCTTATACCTTGAACATCACCACTTTTTCATAAATAGCCTTAGTCTTGTATATGAGAAGATACAGCTGTGAGATGGTGAAACCAAGTGTTCCATGCAAGCAAAGAAGATGCTTATGCATGCTAATAAAAACCTTCTGATAACTTCTGGTAGATACTAACCACCTTCAAAAACTAAAAATAAATTCTGCCAAAGAACATAACTCAAGCTCCAAAATTCTATATGCAAACCAAGAAGCACATTAAATTTTCTACAGGTAGAGCTTAATCATTATTATGTAACTAAAGTCACCTCAACATCTCACTATCTTAATTTATCTCACCTTCATCACAAAAAAAGGCATCAGATTAAACTGACATTAGCTCACTTAAACTGAAATGAAAGTGTTCATACAACCCCTGGCACCAGAATCCTGCTTTTTCCAATACAAATCAATTTTTTTAAATTTAAAAAAAATCATTAGAGCTTTTCCACATTGAAAAACCCTGATAAAACATAATTTGAATGATACAGATTCAGCACAATTATGCAAAGAATTTAAAACCTATTGGAAAATAACAGTTACTTTTACTGTTTATTTATTAATTTTCAACATTAATAAGACCAGTAACAAAGAGTTGAGCACTGTAGGGTCCTTGAGTGAAAATATTATATTGTTAGAAAATTAAGTCCATACTTTAAGTAAAAGTGATCTCATGATCCAAACATAAAACAAATCCATCTCTTACCTTACTATCAGTTTGATCTCCAAGCTGAACTTTCAAAATATGAGGAGGTTTTGCTCTTCCTGTAACAGCTGCTAAATATTCAATTAAAGAAGTTTTGCCACATCCTATTGGTCCTTCTAATAAAACAGGAGTTTGATATGCTACAGCAATAGCAAGGTTTTGAAGATTTGTGAAGGCAGATTCAACCAAAACAAAACTGCTGGTGTAGTTTTCCTGTTCAAACATAAAATTTGGGTTAATTACACTGAAATTACTTTTCTTACAGTTGTACAACACAGAACACTTAGGAAAGCAAGTCTAACAATACGAAAAAATTTGGCCTGCAGATTTGCATATCAAATAAAATAAAGGAGTCTAAAGTTGTATTTACTGACAGATACTAAAACATATTTCATCTAGAACCTATTACAGGTGAAACACTTAATGAAATGTGTATATATACTTAATGCATGTATACTTAATGAAAAGTATACATACAACTTGATCCCAAGGGGAATTCACACTAAGTTGTCAATACAGGCATAGTAACTATTCAGTCATAACTCCTGTCAATCAAATACAACTTGCAATATGAGCCAAATTAAGTCATCAGAATGGATCCAAATCACAGGACAAATCAAACAACAGTTGCATTCAAATGATGCAAATATGAATATTAAATGAATTAATGTATTTACTTCTTTCTGTAGAGGCCAAAGTATAAGATCATTAAAATCAGCGAATGAAAAAAAAAAAGGTACATTCAATAACATTTTCATTTTATTCAAAATTAAATTAATTCAGTTTATTGAATGGTAATTAATCAATGCTACAGATAGTCTCCAAACAACATGACTCTTACAGTCACATATCTATATATAGCACAAAAATTAGTGCTTTGTGCCAAAAGACTCAGAAGAAAGAAATCAGAGCACTGAAACAAGTGTATTGTATTCAAGTCTGACCTTTTTTTTCAGATTTAGCTTGATGTACTTCTCCGGAAACAAGAGAACCTGCTTCCCCTCACAGCTTGCCCCTATGTCTTCATCAGACCTCCTAAGCTGCCACTGGAACCTCCCTACTGTAACTGGAACTACACTGTAGACCAGATCAGTGGAATACCTGTGGCTATCAAAAAAATAAAAACATTCCTTTCAGGGAACTTCTCTCCTCCCTCAGAGATAAAGAGTATTCTTTCAGTAATTCAGTTTATAGCATGGCCTGGCTTCAGCACAGCTGCAGCAGCACTGATGCTGCCACAGGAGTAAGAATCTTCTTCAACAGCTCTACAGTTTCCCCTGCTACAGTGAATTCCAAACCACTCTCTCAATCCTATAAAAATCCCAAAAGGCTAGAAAAAAGTGAATTCAGAAACAGAAGCAGGGAGAAAAACAGGGTGGGGGGAAGAGGAATTTGGAGGTAAAATCCTCTTTCCTTGCTTTGGCTACTCAAACAATTCTGGACACTGGTAGTCTGTCTTTATTTCTTTGTCCTGTTGCAGATCACTGTTACAAAATTAAACAAAAAAACTCAGCTAAGAGCTAAAACTGGAACCTAAAGGAGAAAAACAGTCATGAATACTGGTTTAGCTACAAAGAGGAATCTGAAAGCTTAAGCTAAATAGCAGTTTGGAAGAAAAAAGGTTAAATACTGTTGGTTTAAAAGCGTTTATGCCTTTGGGCTTCCCAAAACTGTAAGGCACTATAGTCTGCATTACACTTTGTCAAGTGGTGACAGTAAATTCTTGCTCATTTCCTTTCCCCTTTCTCTGCCTTCTGGAAGAGTTTAAAGAGCAGTCTTGTTTCCTTTTCAGCAAAGAACTGAGCATATGTTTGGAGAAAAGCTGCATATAAGATGCCTGTGTAGCACAAAACCCCAATGTGATGCAGGTAAAAGCAACTGTCCCAGATCCTGGCTTTAGTCAGCTATGGATTGTCACCGTAACTGAGACTGGAGTTACTACGTAAGGCTGCATACTCTTTTGTAGTATGTTTGTACAAACTGCTACATGAAGGTAAATGAACAGCACTATTGTCCTTCACTGCTTCACTCCCCTGCAGAGCTTCTTTGTGGTGCCTGTATTATGCAACACTAGATTACAATACACACTGAGAAAGATAAAGACACACACACACTGCCCACAGTATCTTAATACCATCTGATCAGGAAAAAAAAAAGTCAGATCGCTGTACTTAGAAATTCCTAAAACAAAAATGTACTGCTTAAAGTGTGGATTACATACCTGCCCTTCAGAAACATGCTGCAGTCTAGGCAGCACAATGCCACAGACAGCTACTACACGTGCAGAGAGGTCGCCCGACACAACATGTCCTTGCGTATGGTGCAGTTCTTTCTCCTTTTGCCAAAATGAGGAGTCTGGATTAGCCAAAACTAAGGCTTGTTCCACATTCTGCAGCTGAGATTCTTCTAGCAACCTGTGAAATTCACGTTTATTAACTCAGCTGAAAGCCACAAAGAAAAACAAATAGTGTTCAAGATTTTAAAAGTCCTTACTTCAGTCTGAAATGTATCAGCTCCTCAGGATTGAATATCTTCCTCAGGAAAGACAATTTATGCTCATCGTTCATGCACGTAACCAGAGCAAGGCAGTTCGAAGTATACCTAAAAATTACATTTAGAACAAAATATGTCAAAACAGTTTTAAGAAATGTAGTTTGACAACTGTCAGTTGCATACCAAAACATCAAGTTTGGAAAAACGTGCAGAAAACTTTATTCATAGAAATGATTTTAGCACTATGCTTAACATTCTTTCACATTAGACAAATATCTCAGAACTGAGGAAAGCAATTCTATCATGGCACAGTTTTAATTTATACAACCATTAGCTAAATAACATTTCTCTGAAGAATTGAATTATCAGCTGAAATATAATAATGGAATGCACTTTCCTAAGTAAATGAAGGTTGACATATGACACAAGGAAAATGAAGTAATCTTTGCCCAATTTTTTTCTCCTACCATTTCCCTTACAAAATGGCATTTCATGCTATTTCTAAAGCAAACTTAATGCAATGAAATCAATTCTGAGTGCCTAAAAGAAGTGAACAACTCCCAAGTCATGACTACATAAAGCTGTCTTGCAACAAAGGAACGCTTAATATAAACCATAAACCAGTTTTCATTCATTATAATGCTGTTTATAACTTCCAAGAATGAAGTTTTTCAACGAGTGTGGTGGGGAAGAAGGAAGAGTAGGCAGAAGACTTTTTCAGGACAGATGTTTAAAAGTCAGCTCATTCACTCACATTTGTTGAACACCAGGTAAGCCGATTCTAGTCACTGAATTACAAGTTCTATCTCTTTTTCTGACACTAAGTATGTCATTTTGAAGACACTAATAAATGATAGATAGATAGATAAATTCGACAACACTCTTGGTTCTGCCCTTCCTAAATTATACACCTTACTTAAATTATGTGTTACTAACACAATCCTGAATTTATGTTTTAAAAATCAAAGACTATTAAACACCTTTTTTAAAATAAAAGGCCCTATCAATACCACCACTGACATAAATAAGGTAGAGTATGTGATTAGGCTGAAGCCCTGCGGGCAGACACCTAACAGGAAAGATCTGACCAAAATCCCACATGAAATCTGTAACAAGGCCAATATAAGGTGCAGCTTAAATAAACCAAGTTTTACAGCCACTGAGAAATCTATATACAAACAACTGAAAAAAGAACCAACTTTGGTAAACTGAAATTATTTGGAAAGATTCTCCAGACGATAATTTTAAGCACTACTAAGAGCTTGCCTAAAATTCACTTTGTGATAGACCACTATAGCTTTCCAAAGGACAGTTAAGAAGCACAAGTACAGACACCATTGGTACGAATTCCTGGTATTATTGGAAGATGCTTTCTATTGCATGTGAACACCGTTAATTACAATTCAAGACACAGACACATCCATTCAGTGAAGAAGATCTGGAGGTTTTAACTTACCAACGGACCAAAGTGTCATGACTCCTCAGGAGTGGAACACACACGCTCCAGTCCCACAGCTCCCGGAAAACTGATGGCTCCTTCTGTAAAAATCTGTAGGCAGCCTCCATGAGGTCCCGCAACTTCATTCGTCTGCGCCCATACCGGACTGTGCTTGCATCTGAGCTCTCCAGAAACAGCCTCTGGAAAACTGGCGATGTAGTTTTAAAGTATCTCAAAGCAAATCTTTAGAAGGGAGAGAGAGAGGAGGTGGAACACAGACATGTAAGTTAGAAGAAAGAAAAACAGATGCTAATAAAAATGTCAAGGCACAGAAATGGACGGTTCTGAGAACTAAGGCCTATAATTAACTTTGTCCACACAGGGAAAGACAACCACTTCAGCAATCAGCTGACAACAGACACTTTACCTTATTAGAAATCATTATTTAATTATCATGGGGAAATAGTACTGCCTTTGGTGAAAACTGTTTGATTACTCTTGTTTACTGAAAAAGTAATGCTGATTCCTACTTATGTAACTTTATATTCTACTGGCCTAGAGGTCTAATAATAAACTCAGATTTTGGTTGTGAACTGTTTTCATGGCAGCTGTTTTGCTTTTCTGTATATCATAGATGAAAGTCAAATTGCATCTTACAACACGATCTAATTAAAACAAGCTGTGTTTGAGACTTGTATTTACTTATTAATTATGTCAGTTCAAAACGCATTTGTTATCATAGGAGACAATTCAAATGCTGACACCAGCTCTCTTCGCCAGGGAACCCTAACAAGCACATACTGCCAGCATGAAATGTTAACTGCAACGTTAATGGTTAATGACTCAAACAATTGGCCATTTGCAAAAGCAGCAGTGCTTTGCTGAGGATGTGCAGGGTCACAGCCCAGGA
Source organism: Phainopepla nitens (assembly GCA_013400175.1). Taxonomy (NCBI): domain Eukaryota; kingdom Metazoa; phylum Chordata; class Aves; order Passeriformes; family Bombycillidae; genus Phainopepla; species Phainopepla nitens. The sequence goes on along the minus strand of VXBQ01009883.1, from coordinate 611,974 downwards.
GCAGAGGGGATGAGCACCCATCACCGAGGGCTACAAGCTGGATTTTGGGCCACATGTGGAAGAGACCAGTAAGAAGCAAATGCTGCAAGGTGGGATAACGCTTTTTATCATGACAATGTCCTCCCTTACACAAGTGGCTGAGGTGTGAAAATTCCTCTCGGGGAAGTACCAGGACATTCACACTGAAGGTTTTCAACCCCTCTGATGGAGCATAACTGGCCCAAATACCTTAGAGGCAGCTGTCACGTCTTGGGAGGAGTCATGAATCAAAGATCCCCAGAGTGCCCCCAGATTCACTTTCAGGAAGTTCCACAGAGAACTGGTCATGACCCACAGTGTTGCAACACAGCATAAAACTGCCCCCCCCGCCACCAGGAGAGGTACCTGGGCACTCCCACTTGAACCTGAGTGTTTATTAACTCAACAAATTTTGTGTGCCATGGGCTTCCCCCACCTCCTGACAGATCAACACTTCGACACCCCTTGGATCAATGGACACTGAAACTGCAACAACCAAGTCTCGCCGCTGGATCCGTGGGCAGCGACATCTTCATATTCTTATCCTCTTTCTTTTCTCTTAAACATTTTCTTAAGTGTTATTTTTTATGCTTATACATTACTATGTTCCTAAAGATAACAACCAAAACTGCTACATATCTCCTTTCCATTGCAAGCACATTGTTCTAAAATAAACAACACACACACACACACATACATACATATATATATATATAAAAACACCAGTCAGTCAGTGTCCTCCTGTCTAATCCATCCCAAGGGATCTATTAACAAGAACCCGAGTCACCCTGCCTCCAGGGGCAGGTTGTAACACTTCCTAAGTTCAAACACTGACATGCCATTACTCACGGCAAAACATCAGGGTGGTCAGCAACCAGCTTGCTCATAGCTACACACAGCCTTTCATGCCGATCGTGGTTGATTTGGCCACCAGCTTTAATAGCTTCTGCATTTCTTTCCAACAAATCCAGCAGGATGGGCCGAACTTGACGGCCGATCAACAGAGTACATTCTTTATCCAGCAATAACTGCGCTAAAGTATTGAGGATGCACTGACGGTCCTGCTGAGTCCAAACCTAAAGGAATGGGAAGTGAAAACAGGTTGAATGGAAAATAATTTTGACTTTTAACTTCAGCACTATTCACGCAGGAGTCACAGTGAATTTTACAGGAATAAACAGTTCAAAACCAGAAGGGAGTCCAAAAATCCCAAAACAAGTACTTGATTAACACAGCTCTCAGTATTTAAAAAAAATTAATTTTTATAATACAGAATGAGTAAGATGCAGAATGATGCACTAAACAGGAATTACAAGGTAGTCCCAAAATCCTAAATTATACTTTACAACTGAAAGATAAAGCAATTTGCCATTTTTTTTTAAAGAAAAAGACTGGGAAAATGTTGAAACAACTAATACATGAATTTCCATTGATCTTAACAGCTTGGTCTCATGAGAGCCACAGAACATTTAAGGATTTGAGTTAAGTTGCTTCATGCTCACTATCTCTTTACAAAAAAGAAGCATACAATCAGTCATGATCAGAGCCTTATATTCATAGTTCTGACAAAAATTACAGCGAGCAATGCTCTTAACAAGAAGCAGCTTGTATCTGCAGTTTTGAAGTCGAAATTCTCTCTTTTTATACTGTTATACAAAAATGGTCATTTAGTTCTTTAAAATACAAGGAAAATATATTCACTTCTGCTAGAAGAAAGAAGAAAAACCCAAACTAACACAACTTAATCTCACATCTCCCCCATCTAGCCCCCCCAGCCCTCCTAACTTTGTTACTGAAGAACAATCCATTTTTTGTGTCTTATCCTTAAATATCTCTGCTCTTTGAGCTCGTTACTACTCAAGCATCTCTGCAGTATAAGTAATTTTGAAAATCAAGGTTATGAATTCGCACTCTAGTGGTTTTGCTCTTAACTTGGATGCTCCATGCTCCCCTCCCTTACTGAGAGAACTCTTATCCTTCTCAAGACAAATATTCTGTAATTCAGGTAGTCTTTTGTTTCAGCACCACATGCAGGCAATTCCTGCTTCTCCTAGGCTTTAGTTACTCTGGTAAGACCTGGTCCTGGTCTCACAGATAAGATGGTTTCAAGAGTGCAGCAGTCCTTTGATTATATCACCGCCCACATCCTCCTAAAACACATGCAAACCAGTTCAAGTTCCTCAGCCTCCTGAATTTCAAAAGACATTCATCCCCATACAGCATTAAGAAGTCAGGGAAACTGAGGTATATACACTACAAATATCAAACCCATCACATTAACCGCAAGCAGTTTCCTACAGGACTTGCATTTGCTTTTACAGAACATAAGTTTATCTGCCTCTCATCTACCACAGTAGCATCAAAAATAATTTTAAAAATGGAGCAAGGCCCCTCATTCACAACAGGGAATCAGATTTTGAGTGGCAAAATGACTGATAAGCTGTTCAAATGCAGAAAGGTTCAAAAGAACCAGAAATAACTCCAGTGTAAAAATAAAAAGCAACCCCAGTTTTTAAATCAATTACATCTTTGGCTACCCAAACAAGGCACAACAGGGTGCTTAATTTATTAACCAGAGCTTTGAATATCAAATAAAGCCAGTTCAATAAAATAACAAATAATGTGACTGACTCAGTAAAATTCTGTATTTACATGTCTACTGTACAACAAATTCATGCCAGTAGCAATTTTGTGAGAGGAAGTAGTTTTTTTTTTTCCATTGTGTGCAGTACCCTTAGGACATATAAAGCTCTTCAGAACTCAAGAGTGGCAACATTCAAATTCTATAAAGAAACTGTCTATCTGATTTCAGAGTGTAAATTTAAAACTTTATGGAAAAGCAGAATACTGTCAGAGGGGTTTTTTTTAACTACACATGGCCTTATGAAATACCAGCTTTCTTAATTAACAGCAAGACAGCTGATCTGAAAGCGTTCAAGTCTGGGATAGTACACCTGCACATGTGGTTCCAAACAGCTGCTTTAAGAAAGCATCACAAAAGACTATGCCTCCAAATACAACACACTGTCTATTATTAATGAGGTACATGAAGCAGACACAGCTAGGATTGAGATCTGGAGTCAGACACGATCCCAGGTGCTGCTCCAGCAGCAGGATTCACGTCTCCTTCCCAGCTTGCACAGTATGTTTGCTCAATGCCCATACAGAACAGAAATCTTTAATAATAGCCAGCTTAATCCAAACCCTAAATTCATAAAAGAAAGGATCACAGCAATGAGCAAGGTGGTACTACATGAAATGCACATTTCTGCCCATGATGCACAGGTTACACCAGACACAGATTTCACAGTGGGACACTGCTAAAGAGTTGGAGGGCATGAGGGTCACACACAGGAAATCTTTATTTCCCTCCAACACAGGAACTCATGTTCTGGTCTCTGTTCCTTCACACAACAGCTGTATGACTGTGCAGCAACCAACTTAGCAAATTAATCCTTCTTACAAAATCTTACACTGGATGGGAAGGTTGAATGGATTTACCAAATCAGCACTCTTACTAGGTTCAAGATAAGAGAAGCAACACAAATGTGAGGCTGGGCCTTGGGAAGAGGCTAAAAGAAAACAGAGCAGCACCACCACTCTTTGTGGCAGCTGTTCAGTTCAGCAAGATAAACCAAAACATGAGCCTGCACTCTTCCTATAACCCACACAGTTCAAGGGGAAAAAAAAAGCAGGGGTGATATGCAGTCTCACAGGGAGCACAAGCTGGAACTTCCTAAACCTCCTTCAACACATCTTTGACAGAGCTGGATAGATCTCTCCCCCACAAGAGAGGATGCAAGCAAGAGCTTCTTGTTGACTTCATATCACTGACATACGGTGTGCCAAAAATCACTAGCAGGAGATGACAATACAGACCAAGATGGAAGCCAAAGTGCAACACAGTTCCCCTTACTTCTAATGATAGACGATGTAAAAGTCTAACTAATTTTTCAAATAAAATGCTGAAGTCACATTTTAGTATGAAAAATCCTCTGCCTTAGTTGTCAGAGTGTCAGGAATTTTTCTGACAGACAATGGGTAACTGTGAATTTGAGACCACTAGGTCACCTCCTTTTTTCCTACATTTATTAATATAAAGGAATAAAGGCATTTCTCAGCATCAAATATTAACATTGAAGGACTCTAAATAAGAGCTTGGAATTATCATTAAAACAACTTTCACTGCTACACAGAAAAACTAAATGCAAAATGAAGGATGCCAAGATAAACCACCAACAAATCAAAAAAGAAAATCAAGAATGGTGTCCTCAAGATCTTCTGTTCATTTAGGATGGTTGCATAGACTAAACAGCAGAAATATCCAAAGGGGTCAGGTTCTTTGGTACATATCTTTCCATATAAGCACAGTGGTAGATGCAAAGGACAGAAACAAGTAAGTTCCATTCCTAGGAGTGTTTTAACCTTCACAGTGATTAACTTCTCTACTGAGATTACATGATCACAAGCAACCAAAATACATACATTTGCACAAAATTCACATTTGGAATTCTATGCAGGAAGACTTTTTGGCAGACCTTTTTGGTAACTCAGAGCCAAAAGCACATTCCAGCAGTTTGTGGAGACCTATTGCTTCTACAGTTTGCTTAAATTATTCAAAAATGTAAACGAGGGGAACAAAGACTGGTTCAGAGAGCTTTTCATCCCATCTTCCTCATTAAGAACACAGAAATTCGCTGTATCTTTGCAGAGTTCCCGGTATACTTTAGAGAAAAGGCTTTAATTCTATTACATACCCAAGCACAGGGAACAAAACCTTCCATGACCACATGAACTGTGCCATACCATGAACCTCAAAAGACTGATCTTTACTTAGCAGTTGTGGGCAACTTTCATTCTATGCAGCACTGCTGAAGAAATAAGTTGCCAGAAAGACATAACATAGCTGTAGAGCAATGAGAGCTCTAGATTTCCAGAATGCATGCTTCCCAGGTGATATACAAAGTAACTTGTAGGAAATCAGGTATGACATTTAGAGATGGAGTTTATTTACTGGCAAGACAAGCTTAAAATAATCCTAGAGCTGTAGCTTCCAAGCCTGGAAGCAGCAATTCAGTTTTCAAAAGGATGTGCCATTGTTAAATAATGTGCTGTTCCAGACTCCCATTATACAATCAATCACTCTAGGAATTTCCACCTAGCAAGGCTTTTAAACCTGAAACATTTCTCCAAACAGTCACCAAAAGGGAAAGGGCACATGTCCTTCCCAGTCTCAGAACTCGGTGACTCACTTCTGGTTCGCTGCTCCATCCCTCTGCTACAACTTGTATCCACATCATCCCGGCCTCCATTTCACAGCAGCTTCTCTCTTGGAAAGCAACTCCACATCACCGCTTCCCACCAATTAGCTTCCACTCAGGACTATATATACATGTCAATTTTACTTTGATCCTGTGGCTTGCAGCGACAGAAGAAAGAGCCACCTCTCTACCAACAAAGAACCCTGAGTACCAGTATGAAAGCCTTCCCCAAACATAACTGAGGCAGCAACTCAGGCTGAAAGCCAATATTCTGAAAAAAAACACGATACTTCAGACTTTTCATCTTCAAACAACTGGGACATTTCCTAGAAACTCAAAGAGAAATAGAGACTTTGAGCCCCAAAATGTGCACACATCTTAGGGGCTTCAAAAGATCTATCATGAAAAGTATTAATAAAACATTATCTGATGTGGCTGATATCCTGATACTACGTGCCCTCAAGCATTTCAGAGGAAGAAAGGAGATCAGCCTTAACTCTCCTAGAAAGCAGGTGTGCTTTCCAGAGCTAAAGCAGCCTAAGCATGAAAGTGACTATAGGACCATGTTTCTAGCATCACTACAACCTGTGAAACTGTGATGAAAAAAAAAACAAACCTCAAAGCAAAGCCTAGGAAACCTATGCCTCTTTTTATCCCACATGTTGTTTTCAGGTAATTAAAGAAGACACGCAAAACAGCATCAGGGTAGGGACTAGTTACTGTCTCAGCGCTTGGTAACAAAATGCCAGCTCTTGCTGTCACGCTTCCAGAATCACCTTAAGGGACCTGGAAGGGATCCAAGACTTTAACTGAGAGGCGAGGGGCAATAGGATGGGTACCAGGATGCAGAAAAGGACGTTCCTCACGGGCTGCACCCGCGCATCCTCGAAAGGGGCGAGGAAGGCAAGAAACAGCACCAGGGAGAGAGGGAGAGAGCGGGTTTTAGCTGCCCCGGCTGCCCGAGGGCCAGGCACGGCACGGAGGGTCGGGCACACAGCAAGCTGCCGGGAGGAGATGGCGGCAAAGGGAGCCGGGGGGTGCGCTCCCTTCGCTCCACAGCAGCCTCTACGAGACGGAGGGAGGACGGACGCCCGGGGGCTGCCACCGAGCGCCACACCGCCCGCTCCTCACCTGCTTCGCCAGGAAC
>VXBQ01009883.1:587504-604544 GCA_013400175.1 Phainopepla nitens | reverse complement strand
CGGTGCCTGTGCTCGGTGCCTGTGCCGTTGCCCCCTGCCAGCCCACCCAGGCCCCCTGCTCGGAACTGGTTTGACTGGTGGCATCACACAAGGGGAATTTGCTCTTAAGTGGTCAGTAGGGAAGAAATCGGAATTTTCAAATCAGATTGTTTTAACTGGGTAAGATGCACGTTGGGATAGCCTCATAGAATTCAGCGCTGATTTTTGTATCAAAATTTCTTTGTAGGATCAATAAGTGGCAGTTAAAGATCTTCAGGATGCTTATTCAAGTAACAGATAATTTCTTATGTTTTCTGAAAGCTCATTTTGTTACCTTAATCCAAAAGTTTTCTCATTCTAGTGCCGGATTTAACTGAACAACAGAGGCCCCAGGTAGCTCAGATGTAATTGATGTGCTTCAAGATGCTGCTGCTTTGTGTTGCTGTTCCGAAACTGTCGATTAATCGGTTCCCTTTGCTCTGACATGTTGCTCGTAGATGGGGAAGCCCTAGGGAGTTTGTATCATGGCAGCGGATGAGGATGGCCTGGGACTGTTTGATATCCAATACGGCGGTAAGGAGTGTTCTGTTGCTTTCTGGTCTGTGGGGAATTCATGCAAGCAGTCTTATGCCAATAAGTAGGTCCAGAAATAATTTAGAAAACAAATTTGAAGTTGCAACAAAACCTGATGAGCTTCAAAGGTAGTTAAATGGCTGCGGGACAGTATCATGCAAGCCATATCCCATTAGTAAGTTTGTATTTAAAACCATACCTGTGTACTTTGAGTTTCTGGAATGTTTTGAGGGGGTGCCTGGAACTGGTCTCTCCCCGTCTTCCATGGTGCATGGTTTAACCTGCAGCTGTATCTTAATGATGCTTGCATTTGAACAGTTAGAGGCACTGCTCCTTGGTTTGCTGTTTGTAAGAGCCAATGTGCTATCAACTGCCACAGTACCCATAATCAAGGTGCTCTTTATTTCCAACTCCACAGTTGGTTGATTTGACACATATTTGTGAGATTCCCAGCCTCAAAATGACTGTGGATATCGATATTTTTCTCTATAGAAACAATATTTGTTGCAGAAATGGAGGGTTTCACATAGAGGAGACAAGAGTGATAAGAGGCATTGGAAAAAGACATGAAGAGAGGCTGAGGAGATATAGATGAAATACATTTACAGAACCAGTTAGTGTGTGAGTAGATGGCAATGCTAAAGCAAATTGTTTGTATTATGATACAGTCTACTACAATCATTTTAGCATCTACTTTCATTTTAGCAAGAGATCTTTCTTTTAACAGTAGTGGTTTTATCATACCAAGTCTTTTATTTTTGTTTTTTAGTTGTATAAGTTTTGTATTCAGTGTATTCTAGAAATCAGTTTCAAAGTTAGATCAAGTTTACTTAATTTATTATTTTAAAATCTTTTTGCCTTGGAGTTTACTTTATGCACAGTTCTTGTAGTATTTATGAACTAATTGTACAAGACTGTCTTTGCTCCCTGGTGACTAAGGATCTTTTCTCCACCATAGCAGTAGTTTCCTGGATAAAATTTCCCTTTTACTGGTCTGTACTATTACTTCTACAATTTTCTACTGGTATAGGATCGCAGCTACACTAACTTTATGGGAAAGGTAGAGTTTGCTATTTACTAAATGCTTACTTTGGCCTTGTTTTTTGTTTGTTTGTTTTCCTGCTTTAGCGGAAGCTTCCCCCTTCAAGGAAGGAGATGAGAGCTCCGTGGATATTTATGATGGCTTGGACAGCAGTTTGTCGGTTTCTGGTAGGTTAATTGTGTCTCACTGCTTGGCTTAGAACATTATGGAGTCTCTGCTTCGTAGACTGATTTCAAGTAAAACAGTATTTAGTTCTAAGCTTACATTCAGCTGGTGTAACCTATGCTTCAGTGAGCAGCTTGTTTAAATTCAAGAGATAAATGTGAGGCTGTATAAATGCCGCAGAGAATTCTTAAATCTATTAGCTGAATAAATGAAGACAGTTTTCCTCTGATATTGGATATTTGAAGACACTTGCGCATGTAAAGGGGTGCAGAGAAACCTTAGCTATTTGATCTGTGCCTTGATAATAGGACATTTTACCTTGGAAAAAAATCTTTATTTTGTGTTTTTGTAAGCTTCAGGACCAGATCCAACAGTCATCGATCACTAAATTCCCAGTGAGAGATCCAAAACATACTTTCTATGTGATATAGTAAATTCAGGATGTTCTTTCAACCTTTTGTTACTTTCCAAATAATTTGACATAAATTAATTTCCTTTTTTAACTTCTTTGAAGGTGAGAAATAAATGGATCCAGAACATGTTCTCTTATGTGAGCCTTGGAGTACCATTTAATGAAATGCTGTTTCTTGTGTTTAAGCAATTATTTCTCTCCTGATGTTACTGTGGGAAGACAATTGAATTTTTTATGAAGAACTGTACTATATCCTACAGCCATAAAGCGTCTATATGTCTTTTTCTCATTTTGCATTTTGTATTTCTTAAGGTCATATTTCACATGTGGAGATGCATTGTTTGGTAAACGTTAAAGATACAAGGAGGAATAGCAGTGCTATACAAGCATTTTATATGATGTCCAGTTTTTGAGGGACCTTGGTTTTTTAAATTGGAAGAGAGGACTGCTGAGATCTTCGCTCTGTACAGATCAGATGTTATTCATACGTCCTCTTGCACTGTGTTAATAGTACTTTTTGCATTGTAGTATAGTCCACAGGATGGAAGCACAGCTTTGATAGCTGACTTCATTTTTTTGTCTGCAAATGCATCTGTATTTCAGGGGTGTCATAAGCCAGGTCCTGTCAGTTAAGTGTATTTGGTGAGCGGAGCACCCAGGCTGATTTCAGGAGAAAGCACTGTCATTAAATAATTTGGGTGTTTGTGTGTTGGCTTGTCAGTTGGTTTTGGTTGTTTCACTTTCATTTCACTTACAGATGGCTATTTCAAGAAATCTCTGTACCTTATTGCCACATGGTATGACATGAGCATGTAATAATTCTTTGTTTTGTGTGTTGTTACCTTGTGAGTACAAGAAATAAAACCAAAATGCACAGACAGTGTAGAACAGTGTACACAATGCAACATGGCTAGAAAAATGCCTTTTTCCTTATGTAATTGCTTTTCCTTATATAGACAATTTTGCTCCAAATGCTACACCATCTAGAAGCAGCTTAAATTTATTTGATGAGATATTAATTGAAGAAGGGACTGCAAAGAAAGCATCCTATGATGAGGTATGTATTAATATGGAAAAAACCCTGGTGTTTTGGGGGAGGTTTTGCTCCAAACTTCTTTGTGTAAAAAGTGAAGTAGAGATAATGTTGTCAGCATGTGCTCACATTGTAGGAAAAACAGAAAATAGGCTTTTTTTAAATAAGTAAAAACCAGCGTATGCTAATAAACTCTTAGAAAAACAAGTTGATTTGAACAAGTGGATCTGTCACTCTGTGACATGATCTATTCCATTTCTCATCCTTTGCATGCAGTTCATTTATCAGCTGTGTTATGGGAAAATGTATTGTGGTTTCCGTGTAGTCAAGGATCTGGTCAGACATCTGATACAAAGCCAGTCTTGGCATTTCTCCCAACAAGTTTTACCAGGGTAAAGCAGATAAATCCATGACCTAGCCTATGTGTTGTTAAATTCTGTCCTTGAGACTGAATGTGGCCATGCAGTAGGTAACTGCTTCTAGCAAATCAAGACAATACTCACTTAAGTAGCATCACCAATCCTGGCCTGTAAGACACATTTAAATGGCATGAAGGGGACAGCTATCCACAGATGTTATAGAAAAAGCAGGAGTGAACCCTCCAGGACTCCACTGAGGGATGAAAATACCACTTTGCAAGTTTGAAAGTTGTTGACTGTTTGTTTGAATGGAAGTTGTCCGTTCTCCTGCAAAAGCTTTGTCACTGTCTACCTCTAAAGAAGAGCTCATGCCAATTTATTTTACTTAACTTTGTGATTTCAGCAGGTTCCTGTCCTTTGCAGTCTATTTTTGCAGTCCAAGTTTGTTTGTATAACTTTTTGTTGTGTTTTTCCTTGCCTATTCTGTGTTACATAAAATCTGACAAGAGAGTCCCCATCTATTTGGCTCTCAGAACTCCTGCTCCTTGGTAATTTTTGTCTTTAATTTCAGAGCAGTATGGCTGGCTGTTATTCTTAACCTATGACCGTGAGGGAAGCGCACATAGATTTACTCTTACCTGAGTGTTGTTTTAGAGACCTGTATAACAATTGGAGCATATTGAAGCCTTTTGTTTCAATATATGCTTTCATATGTTTCTTTGGGGGAAAAAACAGAGGTTTGTAACGTACATTAGTGTGTTAACTAACTATAGATCTAGAGGAGTAACTCTTGTGTATAATTAAGTCTACTTCTGTGCTGTGAATTCTTCTCTCTTTGACAGTTGCAGGCAGAATATGGAAAATGCCAGCAGCAAATTAAAGAGTTGATGAAGAAATTTAAAGAAATACAGGCACAGGTATTGTAGTTCAAAGGGAAATATTGTCAAGATCATGCAAAGTAAATTGAATATTACTTTGAGAAAGCAATTTCATATGCTTTCCAGACTTGATCCATTGCATGGATGGTTTGTAAAGCACTCTTATAGATGCTAGCACCTTGTCTGCCTCGGATGGTTGGCGGGGATAGCCTACTGACAAGATCAGTAGGTTAGTTAATTTGTTTCACAGTGTTGTATGCAGTAAGACTTTATTGGGTTAAAAGCTTCTGTCTTCTTAATTAGAAAGTAGACATGTCAAATGAATAGTTATCAGAAAGGTATGCAGTGCTCTTTTTCTTTTAAGGCACTGGGGACGGGGCCGTAAAGGTACCTGAGCTGTCATTAGAACTGGAAGCAGATGTCTGTGTTGCTTTGAGCATAGTGCCAGTCTGATGAGTCTGAACTGCTCTTCAACTTGAGCTGGTGTTGCCTTGCTGTGCCGTTCTGTAGAGCAGGATTATTTGGGGCAATTCTGCAGTGTGCTCTACTGCATGTTACACGTAGCTCCCAAAGGTTCTGAGGTCTGCAGTGGCAAGCAGCTGCTGCCCTGTGACACTTCTGTATTGTTTCCTGCAAAACTTCTCTGCCTTTCTGAGCGGACTTTGCTGAGGACAATGATCAAGAGAAGGGACTATTTCTAGGGCTGACAGGGTTCTAGAATATCATACCTGGAAATGTTAGAATGGTAAAGCACCTAAAGTTGGTTTCAATACCTTGAAAGAAGTAGAATTACCCTCTTTCTCTGAAAGTGCTTGGGAGCTGCATCCCTCATTTGATGCAGTGACCAAGGGAGCAATAAATTGAGTAAAAGAATGAAGCAAAGAGGTGGATTATAATTTTATAGCTCGCTTGTTTTATGACGTATTTCAGTTTTACTAAATTGTATGCTTAAAATGTTTGAAATAATGAGTAGGACCACAGACAGAAGCATAAATGTGAGTAAAGTTACAAAACAAAACAAAACAAAAAACACCACCGAAAAACCCCACTCTTTTGTATCTCAATAATTCTGATTTCTTCAAAAGAGCTATTTATGTTTTACTGCCATTTTGCCAATGATGGGACATTTTTCTAGTGGTTGTCTTGCACTATATTTCGTTACATGTTTGGATACCCAAGCTAATTCTTGTTTTTTTCTCTCCCTCTCTCTTGCTGTCTGTTTTTTGTATATTTAAAATAGAATATCATTCTACAGAATGAAAACCAGGCTCTCAAAAAGAATATTTCAGCCCTTATCAAAACAGCTAGAGTGGAAATTAACCGTAAGGATGAAGAAATTAGTCATCTGCATCAAAGGTACAAATAGGCAGTGGAACTGAAAACATACTTTTGGTCTGATCATGTTTATATACTCTTTAGAAATTTTTGTGTATATTTAAAGAAAAATTAATGAAAAAAAATATTACTTAGTAAGTTATTGTGTAGTTTAGAACCAATTCAATCAGCAGAAATATGTATCTCCTTTGCTTGATGATGCTTGTTTCTGCTTAAGAAACCTAGGAGTCCAAGTGGAGACCATTTGCATGAACTTTTGTTTGTTTGTAACCCACTGTTCCATGTGGGTTATCTAACCATCTTGCATGTTTGAAAGCATTGCCTAACTGGTTTTGAAGCTGAATTGTGTCTGTTTTATGGCCTCAGACATGAATTCCATGGAGCTGTTCAGACAGCAACTGAGAAGAAATAAATGATATCATGTTTTCCTGACAGGATATGAAGTCCCTGTCTCCAGTGGTGGGGGATAACAGCCAGAGAATTCTTGGGTATTTCTGTGTACCACTGATGTTACTGTAAGGAGTTGAAAACAGTGAAGTATGGATGGGAGAGAAGCTGACAGTAAGGTTTCTGAACCATGAGCAGGGATTTGGGATTCAGGACACCAGTTTGTCAGAAGATTACCTCACTTGGGTCACATCATTAGTTTGTATTTTGTTTTGACCATTTTCTAGTACCAAAACATGTTGTCAAGAGGGTTCCTTTGACTTTCCTGTGCTAAAGGCTATGTGCATATAAACTAGGCAGGTTTCTTATATAGAAATACAGAGAATTACCAGGCACAATCTGATGGAGGTCAAGAGGTTTTGACATGTGTAATTCTTTCAGCTGATCAGCTTTCACACAACAGTTGCCATTTTCACACCTTTGAGTGCAGTATTCTGAGTTTTAAACTTTATACTTTACAAGCTCCATGGCAGTACCATCTGATGGTGGTGAAAGTTTGGGAACAAGGTATTTGATTTAAGTATTTTGGAGGCATCCATCATGGAAAACTGTGGGGAAATTGGCACATTGAGATCTCAGAAACATGCCTTGTCTGCTGCGTGGTTTATAGTAAATTAGCTTTTCTTAAGCAATGCGTCTGTGTGTAAAGATTATTTCAAACTTAGCTTATCTCAAGGAATTGTTACTGTTTATCTCAAAAAAAAAAAAAAACCTCAACTATAAAACCACAAAACCAAACAAATACAGCTTGGATACAGTTACACTAGTTGTACATATATACTCTTTCTAATTTGATTTTTTAAAGATTATTTTTAATATGATGACTTTTCAGCAGTAGCATGTGGCCTTGTTGAGGCTTAGTTATCATAATGTACTGCTTGTTTTCTGGAGCTTCCAGCAACTCCCAAATGTAGTTTATTTGCTTGTTGATGGTTTTTAAATTATTATTTTAAATCACTAGTGCAGTAAAGAACAATGTTTGGGTTTTTTTTTCTCTAGGGGAGAGCTCTTTTTATTGCTGGATAACGAAATACTAATTTGAATTAATGAAATTGTTAACTAGGCTCAATACAGTATTTTTTTCATAGATCTTGATTTTTCTTTAGAATAATTTCTTTTCGAAAATATGTATATAAATGATATTCTTTTGTTCTGTGCTGATGGAAATTATTAAATGTCTTTTTATAACACCCTTTATTTTTTAGCTTGAAAGTGTTAACAATTTTTACAGATACATGGATTCATTGCCGTTCAGCTTTAGTTATGTTTAAATAAATTTGAAAATAACATAACTTTTTTCCTTTTTATAAACAGGCTTTCAGAATTTCCCAACCATCGAAGTATTTTCACCAGAACTTACCTTCCAGGATCAACTAAAACAAAAGATTCCAAGTTCAGACCTTCTGATTTTGGTGACAGTACGAAGGTGGAGCACAGAATGAAAAGTGACGGTTCGAAAGATGCATACCACAGTTACTCATCTCATAACGCGGACGCTGGGAAGTCTGGCTCTGAGAAAAGGAACACTCCACTTTTGCTGAGGTACCCTCCTGAAGAGCTCTGCAGTGATGGTACTCACATGTGTGCAGTGAGCTACGACCATGCCTCCTCCAGCAAGGATAACAGAAAGGAAAGAAAAGAAACTAAAAGTAATGAACAGCACAGTAGGGGAAATGTCAGCAAACACAAAAGAGAAGTACATCAGAGCACTGGAAATGATGGTGACAGCGAGGATGGGAATTTGGATCCTCAACAGAAGCTGAAAACCCTTTCAGAGAAGGCTAGTAAAAATGAATTGCAACAAAAGAGTCAGAGCACAAAACTCAAATGCAGTCCAAACGTAGAAAGAAGAGTAGAAAGGGGTGCTTGTATTTCTTCCTGGGAGAAACAGACAGCTGGTAAAGACAGATTTCAAACAAGAGGTGAATTGTATGCTGATGAGAGATTACAAAATGTGTCAAAAAAGGACATTAAAACACATGATAAAGGTGAAAAACATGCTGGCCAAAAAAATAAACCGAATGAGAAGCTGCAAGAACAATCAAGGAGACCTGGTAGGGGAAGCAGTCCACACTCCAAGAGTGAACATTCAAAGAGTCTTCATGAATCACGTAAATGTCGTGTGGAAGAGTCTAGAAAAGTAAAGCACAATGACTGCAAGAGAGACAGGGGAACAGATGATCATACCTCTCGAGAAGGAAGGACTTCACCCTCTAGTTCCAACAGCAGAGAGCATAAACATGCGCGCTTGAAGGAAAGTAGTAGTAGACATGAATGGGAAACAGCACATTCCAAATCAGAAAGACACAGAACTGAAGAAAAAAGGAAAAGGGAAAGAGAGGATCAAGATGAAAATAGACATTTTAGAAATGAAAAAAAAGTTGCAAAAAAATTTGCTCACCAGTCTGTAAAAGACTCTCGGAAAGGTACACATGCTACAAAAAATGAGAGAAGGAAATCCTGTAAGCTGGAAGAAACATCCAGAGTAGCAGATAGCTTAAAAGATGATAAGGTACCCAAAACTAAAGGTAATCACACTGGGCCAAAAAGCAAAGACTTAAAACTTAGCTTTATGGAAAAGCTAAATTTAACTCTTTCTCCTAATAAGAAACAATGTCTCTCTGCAATGGATGGGCTTAAAACACCTTCCCAAAAGGCCACTGCTAAGGGAGGTACAGAGCTCACACTGCAAGCAGAACTCTTGGATTCTGTCCACCCTGCAGACTGTGGTCCCACAGAGCACAGTCATTCAGCACTACAAATTCTGGACACTGCAGCTCCGAGCAACATGGAACCAGCACTGCCTTTTCCTGTCAGTTCTGAAAACGGAGCCTTGAAGGTAGCAGCAGCAGATCCAGCACAGTCTGAAGCATTGCCAGCAGTGGCAGCTGATGAACCAAGCTCAGAAGCCTTACCAGAAGCAGAAGGGGGTCAGGTACAGCCCCAAGCCTTGCCAGAAGCAGCAAAGGTGCTGGTTCCTGATGAGATGGAGGCTGAAACGCCATCAGAAGTTGCAGAGAATTGTGATCCAGCTGAATTGGAAGCCTCAGTAAGAACAGCAGCAATGACAGGTCTGAACCACCCTGAATCTTTGCCCCTGGAGGTGACAGGGTGTGTGGCAGAGTGTGAAGAGCTGCCTGTGACAGAGGGTGAGATGCAGGATGATTATGTACCAGCAGCAGAAGTGGCACAACCTGAATCTGCGAGTGCAAGTATGGGAGACCTTCTAGAGTCAGCAGCAGAGAAGAAAAAGGAAGATAAAATATGGCTGGCTGCTGACATGGAAAGCTCTGCAGATCGATGTGGCTCTCAAAAAATTGTCTTAGATGACTCAGAAGGCAGAAGTTCTGGTGACCTGGAGTCTTCTGATGCTGTAGATGATATCAGTGAAACAAAACCAGACTCTTTAATGGCAGTAGTTAGGGATGACAATCACTTGGTTGCAGAAAACGTTGACTCTCCCATTGAGGAGAAGAGAATCTGTGAAGTTAGTACGAGTACGTGTCATTCACAGGACAGAACTATGATAACTGATAAGGATGAGCCACTAGTTGACCAGAATATTTGTGGTCTGGGGCGAGACCTGACTGATAACAGTACTGCAACAGCATCTTCTCTTAGTGCCGAGATGTGTCCTGTAACTAAACAGAGAGAAACTAACCCAGTTCCTGTTGATGATGACTGCTCAATACTGAGCATTGATCTCAATCACTTGAGGTATATTCCGAAGGCAATCAGCCCACTGAACAGTCCAGTGCGTCCTTTGGCTAAAGCACTGAAGATGGAAACTCCCTGTAAAGGCCTTGTGAAGACTTACAACAAAGGTATTTGTATATGTATATTCTGATTTATTTTTTACATCAAACTTAGAAGATCCACTCGTGGAAAGCAGAAATTACTTGTTTTAACTGCTTTCTGAAAAATACAAATTGTGTCTTCTTAAGCTGTGTATGTCTCAGTGGTCCTTTTTGTTAGTAGTGGAAGCATTAAATGGCGCAGTCAGGATTCCAGTGATTTGAATATCAGTGCTCTAAAAATTGGAGTTGGTCACTACTGACAGAAGCCTGGTTGAAATAAGAGTTTTGTAGTAATTTACTAAAAAATACATACACATTTCTTAATTGTGGATAGTTTTGTATAGATCTCTAGGGTTTTTCTCTAGGAAGCAAAAGTTACGTAGGGTCATATTCTTTCAAGTATTTGTGAATTTAAGTCTTCCTTGCAATTAAAACAAACAAATTCTTGGAACTTTAGATTTCATACTAGAAAAGGGGCATTGAAATCTGGTCCTTTATGTTTCAGAGTACAACTCTGTACAGGATTATTAAAACATTAATAGGTCATTTGTTCAAATTTGTTTAATTTTGAAATTGTTAAAAAAAAACCACATATTGTGTATAAATGTTAGTTCATAATGATGTGACAGTTATAATTTAGCTGGTACAGTAATCAGAAAACTTGTTAAAGTAAATGAAAAGAAATTCAAAACTGATGAAAACTGCTATATTTTTCTCTTTCAAATTGATGTGTTTGTGAGATAGTTCACACGTGTTTGGTGAAATGTTGAGGCCCCTTAAAGCTCAAAATTTGCTCAAAATAAAGCTCAATTTGCCCTTTAAAGCTCAAAGAAATATATTAAGCTAGCAGCTGCTGGGGCAGACCACCCAAACTCATTATAGCTCAGGCTTCCTGAGTTTAAGCAGTTCTGAATAATCAGTTTACAGAAGAGAATCTTGCAGGATTTTCTTAAAATATCTGTTAAAAGTTGCAGTCTTTGTGGTGATTGGCAAACTGTTTTCTTTTTATAGATTTAATTCCTGAAAGTACCGTTGTCATCTGTCCCTCAAAGAACTTGTCAAAGGAAGTAAACAAAGAAAATCAAAAGCCAGTTACAATGTCTGATGAACACTTAGAGATGGAGTCTCGGCTAAGCATCTCTTCAGATGAAATAGAAGAAGGTGAAATCATAAGTAGCGATGAAGAGAAGGAAAAATCTAAACCAGAGAGAGGCTCTGAAAACACAAAAAAGCCAAGGCCAAAAGCTTCTTCTGAGACACGAAATTTGACCAGCAGCCCTCAGAATCAAAACAGCAAAACTGTGCACAGCAATGAAGATAATGGAAAATTTGTTTCTGTGCAAGTAAGCGCGCAAAAGAACAGAGAGAGGCATAAAAATCAGACCTTCAGATCTTCAAAGAATATGAGGAAAAACAAAACTGTGAGCATTGCTTGTCTTGAAAAAATAGTTCATGTTATTGTTGAACCTTCAAATATACAAGAAATCATGCACATGCTCAGAGCCATACGAAAACAGATGAGGAAAAGTTATATGAAGTTCAAAGTACACTTCCCAGTACAGCATTTTCACAGAATTATAGAATCTGGGATCATAAATTTTACAGCATTGATAAGATACTTGAACTTTTCCAAGATGTGTGCATTAGGTGATACATTAAAATTGAATATCTGTGATATTATAGAGTCAAAACTTAAACAAGTTAAAAAGAATGCAATAGTGGACCGTCTTTTTGACCACCAAGTATCAGATATGAAAAAACAGTTGTGGAAATTTGTAGATGAACAGCTTGATTACTTATTTGAAAAGATAAGGAGAATTATAATAAAGCTATGTGATGTGGGGAATGAGGGTGAGGAAGGGAAATTCGAAAGTGCTGGAAAGCAAAACCATAAGATCAGTCATAAAAATGATGTGCAGAGATCTAGAAAAAAGTCCCTGAAAGACGGTTCTCAAAAGCCTGAAGAATATATTTCAAAGCAAACTGTGGATTATCAACAATCTAAGTGTCACCATGAGAAAAATAAGACAGATGCACCAAAAACTGCCTTTACAAAATGTCTTAATTCCATTGATAACACAAGAAATTCCCAAACAAAAGTTCACATCTCTAAAGAGAATAATTTACAAAACACTCTGACTCCACTGAAGGGTGTTAAATATGAAAAGGAAGGGCTCCAGCTGTCCAGAGATGCTAACAAGTCTGATCTTAGTTATGAACTTCTCACAGAACAACAAGCATCCAGTCTTACATTTAATCTGGTAAGTGATGCTCAAATGGGTGAAATTTTCAAAAGCTTATTGCAAGGTTCTGATCTCTTGGAAAAAAACGGTGGCAATATCAACAGAAATGAGTGTGAATTCAGGACTCCAGAAAAACAGTTTTTGGACAGTCATAAATGCAGAGATAATGCTGCTGATCTGGAGCAAGACATCGCTCCAAAGGAGGCATGCATGGATAGTAAACTGGAAGAGGATATTAGCTGGGCTATTGTTTCACCTGTAAGAGCTCCCTCATTGGCATCTAGGCCTCAGATGCTTGTTGATCCAGATGTGCTGGATGAGAGCTGTATGTTTGAGGTTTCCACAAGCTCAGTTTCATGCAAGGAAGATGAATGCAATTTACAAAAGAATAAATCATGTGTTTCTTCTATCCTCCTTGAAGATCTGGCTGTTTCCTTAACGATTCCGTCACCTTTGAAATCAGATGCTCACCTCAGCTTCCTAAAACCTGAGAATAATTCTAGCTCAGCTCCAGAGGGTGTCGTTAGTGCACATTACAGCGAAGATGCACTTCTTGGAGAGGAGGATGCCACTGAACAGGACATTCATTTGGCTTTGGAATCTGATAACTCAAGCAGTAAATCTAGTTGTTCATCATCGTGGGCAAGTCGGCCTGTTGCTCCCGGTTTTCAGTGTCGCCCCAGCCTACCAATGCAAGCAGTAATCATGGAGAAATCCAATGATCATTTTATTGTAAAGATTCGGCGGGCAATGCCATCTGCCTCACCAGCATCTGATCAGATGGCTCCAGTGAAGGAGGCACAGGCATCCTCAGCCAAGATTGGAAAAGGAGAAATGGCAACTGGGAGAAAAGAAAGGGACAACCAGAGTGCCACCGTGAAAGAAACAGTCAAACCAGATCTGGTTAAGATGGATAACTTGCCTCCTGTCAGCAGTGAACAAAAACAAAATCCTACCTTAGCTCAGCCTCTGAAGGAGTCAGACAGTAGTATTGGAAAGGAAGAAACGACTGGCTTGCTGGTAACCTGTAGAAAATCTTCAGACCAAGAGAACCATGACACTGAAAGCCCAGCTGAAGGCTCTGAGCAATCTGAGGCACAGAAATTGCAAGTATCTGAAACCATAAATGAAATGCATGTTAGATCTCAATCTTCTTTACCTGCTGGATGCAGTATGAAGTCATGTACAACAGACGGTATTGTTAGTGGAACTTCATGTCCCGCGGTGGAATCCAGGGCAGATAACGGGACGCAGGAAACTGCAACGGGAGACACAGAAGTCAGTGATAAAAAGGAAGAACTGGAAGAGTGCTTTGATGCATGTATAGACCTAACAGAAGAGCTTTCTAATGAGACTGTAGCAGGTGAATGTGATCTTGAAACAAAACCCAGTTCAAAGACTGATGGAGGGTGCCAGATAAGTATAGATGATAAAACTAATAAAAAGAGGAAAAAGGAGACTGTCAAAGAGAATTCCAATTCAAAAAGGCAACGAAAAGGACCTGAATCAGCAGGTGAGGGGAGTGGTGAAAGTAATATCAGGTCTGAAGAAAAAAATTCATCACCCAAGCAATGTTCCAATAAGAATGAGCTACAGCAGAGCAAAGACTCTTCTCCCTTGGCTTCATCTCCATCATCACCTAGCCTCTATGCCAAAAACATCATTAAAAAGAAAGGAGAAGTAGTAGTTTCCTGGACAAGGTAATTTCTGATTTGATCTGCTTGATGGCTTTAGGGTTTGTTTTTTTTTTTAACTATGTGAAGCACTGAAAAGAGGGAAGAAAAGGATATTTAGCTGATCACCAAAGTTACATGGTAGCTGTACACCCTTCTCTAAAAAGAGGAATGGGAGCCTCCTTTTATCAGTGCTCTGGGAGATTGATGTCCATCACTTGTCCACATCTCCCAAAGCAAGAGCTCTCTTGGCTTTTGTTTTGAAAGCTTAGGTAGGTGCCAAGGTAACAAGACCTACTGTAATGCACTCTTGGTTCTTGTTATTTCCCCTACCTGGTTTATTTCTTCCATCCAAAAATTCCAGCCAGGCTTGGTAGAGGATGGAGATCCTTGGTGTTCCAAGGCATTGGTGAATGGTGAAGAGCAGATAAATATTTCCCCCTCTGAGGGAAGGCATGAGAGCGAGCAGTCTTCTGTTTTCAGGTCTGAGCTGCTCAGTCTATGGAAATGTACCAGTCAACCATTAAACTCAATTTATTCCAATTTGCAGGATGTGGGTGGCAGACGAGATGGCTGTGCATGTCAATAATACATGCAAAATTGTTGTGGTGTATTCTTATTTTTAAGAAACTATAGTTGACAGGTTTTGCTGTTCTTGCTATAACTTGTAGAATCAACGCTTTATAAAAGGGGCTTCTAAAATTTTCAGGACAGACTTTTCTAAACTACAGTTCAGATATAAAGTAACTTTCTAGATAGCATTTTAAAAGAAAATCTGTTCCTTCACAGAAAAAAGACAGCAAAAGCTAATGTGATTTTTAGATGTGCAAACCAACAAGGTACAAAGATACTTAATGTTTTCTGTATGAATATGACCAGGTTTTCAGTTTCACAGTTTATCTTTGAACTTCTGTTTCTCTTTTTAAAAAAAGCACATTTAAATAACTACTCATTACATTTTTTCTTTGAAATTGAAGAAAATAAATATAACTTATTGAAGTATGACAGGTTTCAACCAAATAAAATTACTGTCTGTACACATTTTGCACAAACTCATTGATGAGACAAAAAGGAAATTGGTGACAGACTTCAGAGTAGACTCCTATTTTTTTATTCTCATGTGACACACTTAAGAGTAGACTCCTGGTTTCTCATTCTCACGTGAACAGTAGATGTGCTCTGAGTATATTGGTTACATTGAGCCACTTGGAGAAGTCAAACACCTCTCTGGTTTTATCTTTGAACACCAGTGAGCCTTAGGTGAAAGCTGCTGTTCAGCAATGCAAACTGAGGCTGGACTGCTGACCCCTGTTGAATTTGAGTTCCTTTCAATTCAAGTTGAAATATCTGGTTTAGAAGCTTAAAACTTTTCAACTTTGGGTTGGGGCTAGCTTTATTCTAACAGTCCTGCTCTTCCTAGTAGAGGATCATAATCTCCACTACCACTTGTTCATAGTGACTATTACTCTGTGCTGGTAGAAGAAAGGATCCTCCACAAATTTGTTGCTGCTGTTTGAACTCATGTTCTGTAGTTTGGAAATACTCTGAATTTTATGCCTGTGTGTATTATTTTGTTTGTGTGCATGTACACAACTATATGTATTAATATTTTAAAAATGCATTTTTGCTGTAGAAATGACGACCGAGAAATTTTACTGGAATGTCAAAGAAAAGGACCATCAAGCAAAACCTTTGTTTCCTTGGCCACCAGGCTGAACAAAAGCCCAAATCAGGTAGGTGTGATGATCATTCTAATATATACTACCAGCAGTATTCCCATATTTACAATTGCAGTTGAACAGAAGTCTTGGGAGACCTTCTGCAAATCTGTAGTTTTCTTTTCCTCATGTCTTTTTGGAGATTCCTGAAAAAAAGAATCTTAGATTCTGCCAGTTGTTGCTTCTTAAAAATACAAATTATAGGGATATTATGGGGATTGGAACTGCTCTTCTCTTAACCCAGGTACAACAGGATTGTTCTGTTGTTGGATCAGCACTTAGATAAAGAAAGGCAATTTTGAGAGGCCTGTAGCCTTTGCATATCTTTAATAAATTAGAAAAAGATTCAATTTAGAGCTGAGAAAAGGTATCATGATTGTGCAGAAAGGACATTTTTAATGAAGATGTTTATTTTTTTCCTTTCACTTTTTAATGTAAAAGTGAAAGGAAAAAAATAAACATCTTCATTAAAATTAAAACTTTTTCACGTAAAAGTTTCGAAAGACACAGACACCAAATTAATGTAGAATGTTCCCAGAGGTTTGCATATCACTTTTTACTTGAGTTGAATTGCTCTCTTAATCTGTATCCTGCAAACGTAGAAAGGGAGAAACGTGTTTGACTCCATTAGGGGTTTGGCCTTTTTTTTTTGTTGGTTTTTTTGGGGGGGGGGTTTAAAAGTTGTTGGGGTGGCTGGTTGGATAAAACAATGTTATGTGTGCATTTATGCCTCTCTTCTCAGTTATTTTGGTGGATCATCAATATGTTATAGCAATATGTATACAGCAATAAAAAGTACTAGCTTAGAGCTGAATGAGGTCACTATGTCAGCTGTAGCTATGTTCAGCAAAAAGGTTTTTTACTCCCATCTACAGACCAGTTATGTAAAATCCCTGGCAGGCAGATTACTCCATGATGAGCAAAAAATACCTGAAGCAACAATTGCACAAGAGGGTAGAAAATAACCAATAAACAGTGCTTTTTGTGGAGTACAAAATAAGCTTTTGTCTTTACATTTGCATCCTACTCATGGTTATGTGGGGCAAGTTCAAGGCTAATTGGCTTTGAAGCCTTCATTTTTTACCTCGTTCTTGTAGGGAAACCTCTGTTGGCTCTAGCTGTCTTTGACTAACCTGGAAGCTATTTCAAATGTGAAAGGTATAGGAAGACTTCCTCCATCCAGTTAATCTGTTAATGGTGGTCCTTGGTCCTAAAATTCTCCTACTAAAATTTCTTGGAAGGAAATAGCGGTGGTCTTAAAAAAACTTGATGTCTGATTGATCAATCTGTCTTGGTAGATATGGAGGTTGGGGGGCCTTAATGATATCTTTTTTTTTTTTTTTTTTTTTCTTCCATTTGGTTTTTGAAAATTTTAAGAAGTTAATA
>VXBQ01009883.1:576961-587408 GCA_013400175.1 Phainopepla nitens | reverse complement strand
AAGCTGTTCAAGAAATCCAAGTGCAAGTAGACTCAAACCAAGTTGCTTCATGGTTACAGGACTTAGCTGTTACCTGCAGAGATGGACTGGAGCCACTGCATTCATATGGTGGGATTACAGGGAGGTATCCAAGTCCTCTGAATACTGAGTTTGGTAAATCCAGTGCACTGGTAGTTATTTACTTGCCTGAGTTTCCTCTGAACTTCTTTAACAGAGTAACGCAGAGGGAACTTTCACAAAACAAGTGGCTAGGAAAGAAAGGGCTTTGACACTGCACATGGGGCAGTATCATTTCAAGGGGGTCATCTCCTATTAGTTAAAGGTGTTCTGTGAGCGGTGGCAGGGGCAGCAGTGGGAGTGGTGGCTCTCACTTCTCTTGTCAGAAGTTCTGCGTGTGCCGATGTCGACCTGTGATCTTAAAAAGCGAGAGTGCTTTGGAATCCAGTTGGTAGACAATCCTGGAAAATGACAGACAGGTCGTCTTGGTGACTGTGGAACATTTTTTAAGAAGTGAGGCCTTTTTCTTTTAAAATAAGGCAGGGCACTGATAGCAGTGATTCCAAAAGTTGCTTATCTAGTAATTGAGTTCTGTTGCTCAGGAATAGGTGGATCTGTGGCTTGTTCTTAACAAACATTTGTGACAATTGTTTACTCACTAGAGATGTAAATCTAACAGAATCTGTTTTCAGAATAGTCAGTGTACAGGGTAGCGTAAATGTCACTTTACATGAAAGCTACTCAGCAAAGGCCATTATGTTTTTTCTGTTCCAAATTACATCTGGCAAAGATACTTCATTCAGGTCTTCAACACAATAAACATTCTGTTTTGTTTAAAAAATAAATAACCATTGAGAAGTGATTTTCTTGTAAAAATTAATTTAGAAACAGACCTTTACAGTTTCATAAAATGTGACTTTGTGGTTGCTAAACCAGAAGGAAAATTTTTCTGTAAAAACAGGCAGTTTTCAAAAGCTTGTCAACTTGGCATGTTTTGACAGAAATTGCATCTATCTTTACAAATTGTTTAGTGCATTAGAAATTCATTATGTTCTATTTTAAAAAATCTGTTATAACTGTTTCCAGTTTTACTAGAACATACCTAAAGTGTGTGTATATATATATATATATGTGTATTTACACACACATCTCATACATACTGCTGTTTTATCCCAAATTTCTACAAAGGTTTTGTCTTTTTCTTCTCTCTGAGAAATATCCCTGGAAGTTGCAAGGGGTTTTGGTTAATGAATCATTGACTTTTGAGGTTTTATTATCTGTGGAGGATTGAAATTGCTGTAGTCTTTATTCAGTCAAAGCATCTGCTGAGTTCAGTTAGACTTCGTTTAACAGCCCTCACCTAAGTGCATTGCCTTTCAACTTGGATTGAATTGGCTGATCTTCAGAGTCCAGTGGCCATTTCTTCCATGTCAGCATGTTTTTTGTTCTTTCTCCAACTAATGGGACAGACTTCTCTTTCTAATAAACCATCAGATAATTTGTCAGTGATGTTGTCACTGGCTCCTTTGGAGTATTGTACATGTGACCTATGGAATGGATTGTCGTGCTGCCAAACAGTGCATTGTCCTTGTTTTAGGCAGTGCTCTGGAAACTGCTACAAGGAATGACTTGAGTGGGTGATGATGTCAGTTCTGGCAATCTTCCATCGTTCGTGCTTGCTTCTGGAATGTTTGCTTTTAATGATCAAATCCCACCTCCGTGCTACGCTGGCAGTGCCTGGTAATTTCAGTGGGGGATTGGTGCACCAACCCGTGCTTGTTCTTAACAAACATTTATGACAATTTTTAATTTGTTGGAGATTTAAATGTAACTGAAACTGTTTTCAGAATAGTCAGTTTGCAGAGAAGTGTTTATGTGTGTGGAAAAATCAGACTCTCCTAAGAGTATTCTTTTAACCATATCCTTATTGATCAACATGGGCACAGTACTGAAGGCACTGAGGGAAGTCACTTCTCTCCCTTTAAATGCTTCCTCTCTGCGTCAAAAAAGGCAGGCAGTATTTTATTACAAAGTTGTTTATTCTTTATCTGTGTTTACTTTTTTTCATATCTGTATAGGTGATGGGGGTAGAGTTTGACTGTTTGGAATCTGACTTGGATTCCATTTTTGTAAAGTGTGAAACTTGGTTAATGTTCTCTCTATTGTATCTATGTGTACAGGTTCCTATGTGGTCATGTAAAATATCTGATGTTTGTATATATATAAATATATGTATAAAAATAGAAAGAGTTTTGTTTAGCCAAAGATGATTTTTTAACTATATAAAACTACAGGTTTATTTTGTATAAACTAAATAGTTTGCTTACTTGTAAGAGCAATACAAAAAATAAAACTGTAAAACTCACACACATGTTCTTGTTGAACAAAGATTGGCTTGGAGTGGTTTTGTACCATTGTTTGTAATTTATTTCTCCAACAAGAATTTTGATACTTATATGCCACATGTACTGTATGTTATTCTACAGTCTTCTTTGTGAAACCTCAGGTAAATCAAAATATTTTCTAGAACTGTTGGTTAATGGTTTGACAACTACACATGATGTGAAGCAGCATTAAAATTTACTTCTCTTAGTTTGTATAAGTGAGTAGCTATGTTGATGTTCTGGCCAATAAACATGGAAGTTGTCAGCTGCTGCTCTTCTGTAGTTACTGCTCTGAGTACATACTGCTTATTTCATAGTGAATGTGACTGGAAATTGGAGAGCTTCACAAACTACATTAAACCCTTAAGCCACTTACGAAACAGACCTACAACTTTAATCTTTTTTGTGGAAACATAGGCTTAGTGTTGGAATATTAGAAAGGAGAAAGACCTTTTCGTATCCAAGACCTTTCACTGGAAAAGCGTAGCTGGTGGGCCTTCGAGAATCTTACTCCAACTTGCTGCTGAAGAATAGGTCTATTTCTATCCAACACACATTTGTACTGGATTCTGTTTAATGGGTATGAGTATTCAAAAATTTTCCTGAGTTTAAATTCAGAGTGGAGTTCACAGAGAGATGTGCTTGATAGTGAACTCATTGGGCACTGAATTTTGACAGATTCTCTCTAAAGCAAAGTCTATTGGCAGCTAACGGTGTACATACAACAGTTGTCTTAACTCAGGACACTTCTCTTAGATGTCAATCCAGCAACACATAGCTCTTCCCATTAAGGCTTTCCTCTAATTGTATTCACTCTAAAACCAGATGCAGAATAGTCTTTAGCAATTTGTCTTCATGAAGGGAGGCAGCAGTAATAAAGATTTCTTAGAAGAATATATGAAATCAGTTGAGAGGCATTTCAGGAGCAGAATTGGCTTTGCTAGGAAAGATGGATAAAGTTTCAGGGGTCACTAGCTCGGTCCTGTGAAAGGTAACTTGCTCCAGAAGGAGCAAGTTTACTACCAGTGGTAACAGTAATATTTGTCTGTAGTAAAATGGAAAAACACGTTCAAGTGAAGTGACCTTTTTAATAAGCCAAGGTGTTTCTAGACAGTGAGGGTACACTGTACCAGGTTAGTGGTTGAGGCGAAAGCTAAAATTGTGTAGTTTCATCTTTGCCTTTCATTGTGCCCATACCTGAATTGCTTTGGTTGCAGCCTGTTGTCCAGCTCACTGTTCACATCCGATTTGTGATGGGTTCAGTGGGACAGCAGAAAGCATGTGCACTTTGAAGTGGTTTTGCCCCTGTACTGATGTGAGAATTGTAAACTATTAGTACAAGGAAATGCTGCTGTCTGTGGTATAAGAAGCTTACTATTAGTTTCCACATGTATCTTTTTCTGTTTTGTAAATGTGTGAGTCTCTTGACAAGAATATCAAAACCTGCTATGCTATAAAAAGTGTATTTGGACCTAATACTGGAATAACTTTCTTTGTGTTAGCTGGCACTTTTAATTTAGAATCAAAAAATATCCTGAATTGGAAGGGACTACAAGGATCCAGCTCCTGGCCTTGCACAGGACAGCCACAAGAATCCCAACATCTGCCTTAGAGTGTTGTCCAAATGCTTCTTGAACTCTGTCGGGCTTGGTGCTGTGACCACTTCTCTGGGGAGGCTGTTCCAGTGCTCACCCACCTACTGAACAAAGAACCTGTTTCTAATATCCAACCTAAACCTTCCCTGACACAACTTCAGGCCATTTCATTGCATCCTGTCATGGGGACCACAGAGAAGAGATCAGTGCCCGCCCCTCCTCTTCCCCTCACGAAGCTGCAGATTGCAATGAGGTCTCCTACAGGCTGAACAGACCAAGTGACCTCAGCTGGCTTCCCCTCAAGGCCCTTCACCATCATCATTGCCCTCCTTTGGATGCTGTCTCCTATAGTTTAATGTCTTTCTTACACTGTGGCACCCAAACCTGCCCCCAGCACTGGAGGTGAGGCCACCCCAGCACAGAGCAGAGCGGGACAATCCCTTCGCTTGCCTGGCTGGTGATGCTGTGCCTGATGCCTGCAGGACAAGGCTGGCCCTCCTGGCTGCCAGGGCACTGCTGGCTCATGTTCAGCATGCCATCGACCAGGATCCTTTCTGTGGCTCTGCTTTGCAGCCTCTCATTCCCAGTCTGCACATACATCCAGGGTGGCCCCATCCCAGGTGCAGAATCCTGCTGTCGCACACAAGACACAGTAAATGCCCCATACTGGATTTGGATACTGGGGTTTGTTGAATAACCACCAGGACCAGACCTTTCACCCTCCTTGGTTGTGATCAGCTCCTGCACCACCACTGTGTTCCTTGGGTCCCTGCTCCCCAGCAGGGAGGTCACTCCTGGTCCAGGAAGGTCAGGCATGAAGATGTGCTGGTTCCCACTGTGCTGCTACTCACAGTTTCCTGTTCCAGTCACCACTGGGCAAGGTCCCATCTCTCTGAGCTGCAGGATATATTCCCTCCCACCACACCCACATACAGCCTGCTGTCATTCACACTGTAAGCTGATTCGATCTATGGCAGACACTTACAGCAAAGGAGTGTCCTGAGGCACCGCAGATTCTTGATTCTCTTCACATGCAAACAGCACCATCCCTGTGCCCTCACCCTGCTTCCCTTTCATGCACAATTAATTATACGGCCCATTAACAAGCCTGTATGGGCAGTCCTTTAACACTAATTATTCTCCTGCTAAAGCAAAAAATTGTCCCTGAACAGCCCACTGTCACCTGCTCTGTCCCCTGAGAAAACCAAAGCTTTAAACCAGGTTGCTCTGAGGGCAGAGTGAAGTAGACAGCCTATGGTTCTGGACCTGCCAAGGGGCAAGTGGGATGGGACAGAACTGTGCTGGGCTCAGAATGAGCTGCTTCTGCAGTGAACAGCAGAGCTCATTCTCTGACAGGATGGACACATCACAGGTGCTACAGCTCTTGCTCTTTTCTCAAGTATTCACAGCCAGCAGAGGTGAAGAGGATGCTCCTGAGAAACACTTAGGCACTGTGGAAGCTGCTGGAGATGTCAGGTCAACAACATCTGATGAGGTAATGCAGAGGACCCAGGCCTGAGCAGCAAGGAAAATCTGTAGGGATTTGGTGACCAGATTTGGAAAGAAGAGACATGAAAATAAAATGGCAATGAGAGGTATGTGAGAGTATATGGATGATAAAGACCTGTGGAGATCTGGGTGGTTCAGATGAATGTTAACACACCTCTCGGGGTGAAAATTGTAGTCCTACTGCCCCTAAAGCATTTGTTTGTAATGTGTGCATAAACCATACATCTGCTGTGTTTGGGTGAGGCTAGAGGGAAGGTGCTGCAGCCACCTCATCTGCTGCAGGGCAGGGCTCTGAAGGCGTATTCAAACAGGACTTTCAGGGAGACACATACAGCTTGTGTGAGAGAGAAGGTTGCAGTGGTACATAAATCAGAGATAATTCCAAAGAAGACGTGAGGCTACTGTCATTTGAGACCTGGCCGCTGGTTAGCTGGAGCATCTTCAGGGAGAAGAGTCTGAAATAGAATTCAGACATGGGCCTTATAAAATGGAAGAAAAGGGCCAGAGGTTCCACAGCAAGAGATAAAAACCCGAGTGTTTGGAATTTCCATAAAATCTGGGCCTGGGCAGGAGTAGGCAGTAGAACATCTTAGTATTGGCAACTCAGTGGCTCCAATTTCTCACAAAATACCATTTTGACAACTCGCCTTCCTTTTTTAAACCTTGATCAGTTCTGCATGGGCTTGAGGGTGGCTATTCAACCCAGCTGGTGAAGGGTAACTATGCAGAAAGCCTGTGTTTCTTAACTTAAGACACTTAGTTCCCGTGGCCTCCATTTTCAAAGGCTCAGTCTAACACATCCTAAATTAACTCACCAGGCAACAGAGTATGAAATCGGACATGACCGATCGATCCTCGGGCATTGATTCAAAGCGAAACTAATGGAATGTAAAGAAAATGTAAGACTCTATTGTACTGTAAAGGCTGCCTATTTAGACATTTTACAAAATAAAATTGCATTTGGGAGCTGGATGGAGGTGTAAAGTTCGAAGGACTGACTAAAACGAGGCACAGGGACTTTACAAACTGCTGCCATAGAGATTAGGCCTTGGGGGAATGGCTTTGTTCGACGCCACTGACTAAAATAATTGCATGATAATTTTGGCTAGAGGCATCATCCTATCATCAGATGATTTTTAAACTGTGCATGAATAGTTTAGACAGAGCGATCTTGGCATCCAGCTACATAGAACTGAGAAGCCCGTTCAGCGTACCACGTCTATGCTTTGGCTCTCGGGGAAAAGGAAAAAAAAGGAGATGTCCTAGGACTCTCAAAGAGAGGTCTCTGAGAAATAACAGCAAGCAGTTGTGCATGCTCCTTCTGCAATGCTCTAAGAGACTAACCAAGGGCTTTCTCCTAAGGTAAGTGGCAGAAAAATAATTCTTCCTTGGGCAGTATGGAGCAGGCAGGTGTCTGTCAGGCTTGAAGCAATGCAAATTAAATCCGTGAGTATTTGCATCTTAAGATTTAACTTCTGACAAGAAATTTAAAGTTTAATGCTGCCTTTTTTATACCTCAGCTGATGAGAACCTGGCATGAATGTAACATAGAAGTGATTTGAATAGTGGCAAATAACAAGATGGTTTTTAAAGAAGTAACAAAATCAAAAAAATAAAGGAACCCCCTTGAATAGAAATGGTGGATTTCCATCTGGTTCTAACTCATTACATGCATGAACTTTTATTTGAAAAAAACATAGAAATATACTTAGACACAAAGTTAGATGGTATAATGAGAAATGTCTCAGGTATGTATTTCTATACTAAAAACGTTATATTTCTAGTCTGCAATATTAGTAGTATAGAATAGGCTATACTACTAGAATTTCTAGTCTGCTAGTAAACTAGAAATAATATCATAGATATTTAAGATTACTATCTTAGAATAAACTGAAATTACTCTGTTACACAGAACTCAATTAAAACCAGGGAAGGGGAAAAAATGGAAAAATGAGAAGCACATTGCTATGACAAGGTTGTGAAGTAGTTTGGGTTGATTTCTTAGAAACTCTGGCTTTTGTGGATCTGAACTAACTTCTTTACTTTATACACAGAATTCACTGTGTAATTATTTATATTGCCGTTCTACCAGTGCAGAGCTGAGGGGAAGTGTCCTGGTATCAAAGGCTCACTTAAAGGGTGAATTATACCGTTCCTACAATTACACTACTTTCCCCTGTTGGCATTTATAAAGCAAAGGTGAGCATAGAGCTATTTAAACACCGGTAGGAACAACTTAAGAAGCAAAACTCTGTAGAGCCAGAGTGATATGTTTATATACACCTCACTTGCCCCGAATAGTTACGTCCACTTTCTGTTCTGGAACAGATAATGACAACTTCTACTGCTAGCGAATTTCATCTTTGGGATTAAGACATATTTGTCCCTGAATTTACATTGTAGCATCACACTTGGGGTTTTGTTGTTTGGTTGGGTTTTTTTTGCTGAGCCAATCAATTTCAGTGAGGGATCAGCCATTTGCAAGGCAGCGAATACACCTAAAGCTCCTTTGCTTAACTGTTGCATCGGGCTACAATAATCACTGCTGACTTTCTGTCTTCCTCATGTGTCTCATTGCAGTAATACGTGTGGGAGGGAAGGAGTGGGAAAACAAGATATTCTGGGTGCATAACAACACCTAAGAGATTGCTTGACTAGATATGTTTCCTTAGCCAGTTACGTGTGTGAAAATTCAAATTCGCAGACAAAAAACAGTCCCAGAAACATAATAATAAAGTCTGTAGGATGCCTAAGATGAGAGTGACTTCACTGCTGGTTACAACTGAAAATTTTTACTCACAGTGTGGATAAATACAGCCTTGAAGCAAAACCGAACTACCTGGGACCATATCATGAACCAAGCCATATTAATAATGGTGATATCACCCAGGTATGCTATCATATATAAGATTTTGGGCACATCAACCAGCCACTTTCAAAAAAAAAAAAAAGCTTAGAAATTGCACTTTACTAAAGGTTGTAGTTTAGTGGAATTTGGGATGTTTTGAAAGTATAAAAGCATAAAAAATTTCAAGTGCAAACCCTAAGGTAGATATGACCCTAGTTGCTTTCATATATTCATGGATATTATTTCAATAATTTATTGCCATATTAGTAGAAAAAGTTCCAGGGACACAACACCAAACATGCAGTTGATCCACAGATAAACAGACTAGTATCTTATATTTCAATTCCCCACATTACCTGAAGCTCCAAAATAAAGCTTCAAAAGAAGCAGCTTGTAAATCAAGCAGAAGATAGACCAATTTGCTTGCAGGATAAAACAGTTTCTGGGATAGAGGCAGGTAAAAATATTTCCAAACACTCACTTTTAAAAACCTCCACATCGCTCTGATTTGATTATCTCATATGTTAAAATTTATAATTAAGATGCAGTAAAACTTGATGCATAAAAATAAAGGCACCTAGGAGCACTCAGTTTATTGATAATATCCTAGAACTGAGACTGCAAATGTACAGCTATGTGCAAATCAGCTATGTAGTTGTGGTTTTACAAAGCCAAGAGAGAAACTTGTGAATTGTTACCCAAGGAGATGGGAAAATACTGGATGGATGGCACTAAAATTGCTACTACCTTGGGGTAAAAAAATGAAACTTTTTTTAAAGTCACAGTTATATGACACTTCTCAAGACTTTATCCAACAAATTAAAGCCAAGAACATTCTCTATTACAGCAAAACTCTGGCAGATCCCTAGTCAACGTGGAATGGAGTGGGAGTAGAATTAAACTGTAGTTGGCAAAGGATTTGCAAGGTTGGAAAAAAGTCGTCTTCATTTCTAGTGGGAAGAAAATAATATAAAACTATGGGCAGTTATGAAGCACGGTGGCTTACAGCTGAAATCAATCTCTCTTAATCTTAAAAAAATCTCACATTTGCATGTTTGACCAGTAATCATGAAGTTTGAATTCATTTAAAGACCCAGTAAGTAGAAAATAATTTTGAACTTCTAAGAACTCTCCAGCTACTAGAAGAATGTATCTGAAACACATTTATTAAAATAAAATAAAGAAACAAAAACGAGCAACCAAACAAAAGAAACTAAAAATGGCCATTTCCAAAAGAAATCCATAATTGCAGGAAAATAGAATAATAAAAAACTTTTTTTTTTTTTTTTTTCAGAAATGAACTCTGACCATGGGGGACTGGAACTTGTTGGGCAGCATCCTTGAAGAAGTGCACATCCACTCCACTATAGTTGGCAAAATCTGGCTCACAATCCTGTTCATATTCCGGATGCTGGTGCTGGGAGTGGCTGCCGAAGATGTCTGGGATGATGAGCAGTCCGAGTTCATCTGCAACACAGAGCAACCTGGCTGCAACAACATCTGTTACGACAAAGCCTTCCCCATCTCTTTGATCAGATACTGGGTGCTGCAGATCATATTTGTCTCCTCCCCATCCTTGGTGTACATGGGCCACGCGCTCTACAGGTTAAGGGCGCTGGAGAAAGAGCGACAGAGCAGGAAAGCCCAGCTGCGGGCTCAGCTCGAAGACCTGGAGCCCATGCTCGAGGAACACAGGAGAGTGGAGAGAGAACTGCGTAAGCTGGAGGAGCAGAAGAAAGTGAATAAGGCACCCCTGAGAGGGTCCCTGCTGCGCACCTATGTCCTACATATCCTGACCCGGTCGGTGGTCGAAGTGGGCTTTATGATAGGTCAGTATCTTTTATACGGCTTTCACATGTCTCCCCTTTACAAATGCACTCGGCCCCCTTGCCCTAACACGGTGGATTGTTTTGTGTCCCGACCCACAGAGAAGACCATCTTTATGGTTTTCATGAACAGCATCGCCGCCGTCTCCCTCTTCCTCAACATCCCCGAAATCGCCCACCTGGGCGTCAAGAAGATCCGGAAGAGCCTGTGCGGGCAGCCGCAGTGGCCGGCGGGCCCCTCCGAGGAGGACCCCAGCCTGTACAACTCCAAGAAGAGCTCGGTGGTGC
>VXBQ01009883.1:386462-576555 GCA_013400175.1 Phainopepla nitens | reverse complement strand
CCCCTTCTGCGGTGAAAGCAGGAGTACCAGGGAATTACTGAGCCCCGAGGAGCTCTAAGTCACCGAATCCCAGCTTCTTTATACTCATTCCATCATCCCGATCAACTCGACTCAATCAGCTCGAGGATTATACCAGGGAAAACTTCTTCAGCTCCAGCCACTGTAAGAAAGAGAAGCCATGAATGCATTGAGTTCAATGACACAACTTCTCTCAGTTTCAGGTTTGTCCCAGAGGTGACCTCCAAGTTGAATAATTGTTCAATGAATAAATCAAAAGACCTACATGTAAATACCCCCACCAAATAATTGCAGTGCCAGAGCCGACAACTACAGAATTGCTTTTTCAGCAACTCTTCCTTTTCTTTGGCCACATGCTCCAGGCTTGCTTATGGTGATAATGTTGGCAGGGTATAGTGCTCGCATTCAAGAATCAACAAGGCTTTCTTAAAAGATATTCGAATTCTGATTGCCTCAGATCTCAGGTTTTGTTCTTTGAAAGCATAGAGGCTCATTTACAATCGCTTGCAGTAGCAAGCCCATAAATACCTTTTTATAGGGCATGTAATAAACAAGATTACTTCACACAATGCTCAAAGTCATAGATTCTGTTCAGTTTTTTTTTTCGCTCTTCCTAAATGCCTCCCCCTTTTTTTTTTCGTTGTACAAAACAAACAAAACCAACCAACTTCAAATCTGTTGTGGTAAGAAACACGAGGCAGCATTACATTGCTCATCCAAAAACTGTTTAAGAGCTCCAGTTTTCATGGGGTTGCAGTTCCTACAGTAAGTCAGTCAGCATAAACCATGTTAAATTATCACTTAGGTACAATTTGATCACTTTCCACTTCAATCTTTCTAAAACAGGGAGAGGGCCTAGAGACTAATCTGTTCATCTGCTGGCTTTTGATACTCAGGTAGAAGGACCTTTAAAAAGGTGAAGTGCAGAAAGTTATTCAAAGCAAGACAGAATTTCAGTAGCACTGTGTTGAGAACTCAGAGAAGCTGCTTGGCAGCTTTTCCTATGTAGTGACAGTGCTTCTACCTTCTGGGGAGATCTTCAGAGAAATATAGTCAGTTTGCAAAACAATGGCATTACTCTTGAAAGTAACATTCTTTCAGCATGCTGTCTTTGGAGATCATTATGTATAGAACTTGTAGCATTTTAAAATGTGACTGAGGTAGGCATGCTATCTGGTGCTTCCTGCTTACAGTATGCAATATTTAAAAGTGCATGTACTTCTTAATACAATTGAGGCAAAGTTTTGGCAAATGCACTTTATTCTGGCACTGTTGCAGCATTTTTATGAATACTGATTTCAATACACAAATATACTGGTGCATCATAAATATGTTGAACCTGCGCATTAAAACTTGAATACTCTTCCAGTCTATATTCCTCAATTTCTATATTAACTATTTAATTTTTGTCAATGGCACTCAGCATTGATTTGATTTGTTTTAACTTGTTTTCCAGAAGATAATAATCATGAATTAATGATAGAATCATAGAATGGTTTGGGTTGGAAGGGATCTTAAAGATCATCTAGTTCCAACCCTCACCCTGTCAAGGGACACCTTCCACTAGACCAGGATGCCCAAAGCCACATCAACCCTGGCCTTGAACACTTCCAGGGATG
This sequence comes from Phainopepla nitens, assembly GCA_013400175.1. Taxonomy (NCBI): domain Eukaryota; kingdom Metazoa; phylum Chordata; class Aves; order Passeriformes; family Bombycillidae; genus Phainopepla; species Phainopepla nitens. The sequence continues at coordinate 574,918 of VXBQ01009883.1, read as the reverse complement.
GGGCGTTCGCAACTTCTCTGGGCAACCAGTTCCAGTGCCTCACCACCCTCAGAGTAAAGAATTTCTTCCTACTAAACCTACTCCCTTTCAGTTTAAAGCCATTCCCCCTTGTCCCCTCACTACATGACCTTGCTAACAGTCCCTCTCCAGCTCTCGTGTAGGCTCCCTTTTACTTAGTGAAAGGCCGTTGCTAGGTCACCTTGGAGCCTTCTCCAGTCTGAACAACCCCAATTCTCTCAGCCTTTCCTCATAGGAGAGGTAACGTTTAGATAAAAGAAAAATGTGTATGATTAGATTCAAAATCTATTGATCATATAAAAAAAAAGTACTTAAAAGTAATTATGTTAAAATAATTCTGAATGAAGCATACAAAGACATTACCTACTGCCATCCCTGATTAACAGTTACTTACAGCAGTAATTCAGAGAAAGCACAGGCAGTTCTTAATATAACAGTGAATCCACATGCACAAATATACTTTAAACAGCCAAAATACAGTCTGTGCTAATCTGGATTTTACTAATCTAAACTGGGTAGCCTAACAGCAGAACTGGTGCTTTTCTTCAATTTTCTTTGATAACCTTCCCAAACTATCATCTTTAGTTCCATACCGGTACAAGTTTGGTTTTTTTACCTCATCTGCACCATTCTGCCAGAATTTGTCTGTAGCATTCTTTGTATTAGGTTCAGTGAGAGGGGAGTATCAACTCCACATTGAAAATATCACTTTCTACAGCTCAATAACCATTCTAGCAACCTCCAACCAAGTACATACCCATGTTCTGTGCTAAGACAGCAGTACAGCTGCAGCTGCCCACAAACACCATAGTTTTCTTCCTAGCTGAAAGAAAACCTCAAAGGCACACAAAATCCATCCATCTGATACTGCAAGAGTCTCTTCAGACAAGTCAACTACACTCTGTGAGTTATGGCATTGAAAACACCGAGCAAGTCCAGTGGTACAGTTTATGGATGCTTGACCTTCCACCTGTGATTAGCTTTTTTTCTGACCAGTATTATCAACGCCATGCCCACACCAAAGCTGAACCTCTAACAAGTAAATAATAATCATTAGGGACAAATAAATGTTTTAGAAGTTACCTCTCATTATGTATTGCACCCTCTGGATCAAACTATGAAGACCAGGTGGTGGTCGGGTCATATACTAGCAATCTGAATCAAACTAATGAAGACCAGCAATTGGCCGGGTCATATAACGAGATTTTTTTCACAAGTACAAAACTGCATCTCTCAAAGAGGGCAGGAAATTTGTCTTAGGACTTCCTCTTTGGAGGAAAGGTTACTCTGGACCCTTAGCAGAGCATGCATTTAATTCTTCACTGAAAGCCCCTATGAAACAGGGCAGCAGGACATTGAATACAAAATATGTGTTTGGCTATCAGGATTCCTCAACTTTTCCAGACTTCAGTTCAAACCAGACCAGCTCTTTATATATAAAAGAAGAAATGCCCTGCCCATTGGTGGGATTCATACAGACCAACTCACACCACAAACTAGAAGGCTATTTAAACTTCCTTATCTGGAACTGGTGAAGATGAAGAGCCATTTCATCATTTCACATCCAACTGAAGCAAAAACCCCTGACAAAATATTTACATTGCAACTGTTTTGTTTTACACCCAAACCACTCACTCTTCATGTTCTGTTCCATTTCTCTCATGTGCCATAATCCAAAGTCAATCATTATTCAGACCAGAAAGCCGAAGTGAGAGAGACAGAAAACCTAAAAAACTTATTTGATTAAAGATCCATTGGGAAAAAAGTAACTTTTTTTGAGCCACTGCTGGTCAAGCTTTAGGTTTATTAGATTCTGAAGACAGACCACCAAAACTGGACCTTCAAGCACATAGCAAAGCAAAGGTTGGAGAATCAATGCATGACATGAGGATTATTTCCAGCTGATTTCATTCCATCTAAACACAATGACAAGAGCATTGCTGACTATATAAATGAGCTAATCTCAATACAATGTGACAAAAATCTACACTGGCAGGGGAATCCAGCAACTGTGTGCAGGTGAAATCAGACTATCTGCAAGTCTCCAGAGCTTTGGTCCTGAGGACCACAGTCAGCATGCTTTGAAGTGACAGAAAATGATTTGTTCACTGATAACTGTCTCCAAGCTAATAATTTCCAAGGCTCACTTAGAGGATACATCTTAGAAAATAAACAGTATTTTATCTGCTAAGAGATATTGTGGGTATACACATGGTTCCGCCTGAAGGTTTGCATCTCTCTCCACATTTTAATTTTTATTTAAGGGGAGAGACAGCTATGGAGCAAATGGGGCATCTTCTGCATGGTCCCAGGCTGCCAGACTCCTTTGGGTGAAGCAGGCCTTAAATTACAGCTTTTCACACACAACTGAGTGAAATGAGCTTCACTGAATTTAGTATATCCATAATCATAGCTGACAGCCAGAAGGTGGATCCACAAAGGTGTATAGGAATTATGTTGCTGTCAATAGGACTCTGCAAATGAATGATGTTATGAAAAAAAACCCTCAGAATTTGGACCAGTCAGGGTCTTGACTGGTGGATAATACATGCTTAAGCCTGATAAGATTAATAGACTGATACAGTCAAAGATCAAGAAATAAAGAGTACAAATACAGCTTGTGCTCTCTTGAAAATAGGCAGGGCCAGGAATGACAGCCCCGAATAGGCCAGAATAGGCACTTGGAGCATTGCACTGACAGATATTGTCTCACAGCCTCTGCATGCAAGACTGTATCAAGCCATTAGGACCATCGAATATCTCTCTTGCTATCTCTGGGGGGCATGACAAACAGACCTGAGCACTCCAAATGAACAGTTAGAGAAGATGGCAGCTTTACTTCCAAAGGCACAGTTCGCCAGGATCAAGCAGTCCTCCTCCTCACCCATTTTCTGCAAACCAGGGAACGATTGCAGAATGATCAGAAAGCTCAGCTGAGATGACCACAGCCTGATGTTACTTCTTCACAGTGTCACAAGGTCATCCCAGTTCCATAGCTGAATGCAAGCATTTCTACGAAGGCTGGAGGCTGCCTGGAATTTCATTGCTAGCTGCATTTGAAGTCTTTGTTAGCCGTGTTTCCTGCCTCTCTAAAGCAGAGGATTCCAGTTCCATGCTACCTGAGCAGGATGTCCAGCATCAGTTCTTTTTGGTCTTTACCTATATGACAGTTTTCTAAAGAATTCTACAGTGTGCTCTAAAGCCTAGGATTTTTAATTTGGTTAACTGGGATTGGGATTATTTACACTAGATTGGCTACTCTCTTCACAAAGGCACCAACTTTCAGATGACTTGGAACTCGTTATCGTATTTGCAACCCATGCCTAAACCTGTATTAAGAGAACTACTGTGCTTGTGCTCTTGCTAGAGAACCCAAGGGTATTTCAAGAAGATGGGAGGCTTGACATTATCTGATGTTTGTGTTTCTTCACGAACCCATGATAAATTCCTAAATCAAAAAACAAAACTGGAAATCATTAGAAGATGTATGATGATCTCAGCAACCAAGATTACTAGATCAAGATTTTCATAAAAATCAGGCATTTTAGGCACGCTAGATTTTTTGTTTTTCAAGAGGTGCTATATCTTCCCCATCCTCTCCTCCAGAGCGCCCTTTGTGTCATTTTCCTAAGTCTGTCTTTTTGGCTAAAAAATAACCAATGTATCTTTAAAAGCAAGGCTCCCTTCTCGTGGTTAATGAAGGGAATAAACCTGACCATGAAGCAGGTGGTGACACCAATACTCTCAGGTTGCAGAATTAGTCTGAGATAGGGCTGCTGATTTTATTTTTATGCAGAAAAGAAAGTCTCTGGGGTTGAAATCCTGGTTCTGTCAAAGTTGTGAAAATTTTACAATTCACTAGGTTTCGTTTCTCTCATGGCACTGCTCTTTTATTCCTCCATGCTGTTCAATTTTTTCCTGCTTCTCAGTTCTCCATTCAGCTTTGAGCCTCTTACCCACGGGGAAAACACTCCATAGTGAGCAGCATAGGGAAGAGAAAGCTGCTGTTCAGCATGAGTGCTTGCCATCTTCTTCAGAACAGGGCATGTTTACTCAACCTTTCAACAATGTGTAAGGAATAAATACCCACTCATTTAACTAGCTGCTCACCTTCTCTCGCTTCTGGGGCTGCAACAGCTTGATGAGAGCAAACGTACATTGAAATAACAAACCTGATAACCACAGAGGAGTTATTTATACAGCTGAGCTCCACCAGGAAAATCTGCAGGTGGGGTAAGGGACTGGCAAAACCCTGTGTTCCTCTAGGATTTTTGAGAATCCTTAAAAGTATTCACATTTACACCTACTGGTAACTACTGCTGGTTTTGTGCAGTTTTTCAGTGTAAACACCTCTTTTAAAAAATAATAAATCCCACAGTACTTGTATTTTATTCTGCCCTGGAGCACTCAGAAGAAACTTGTGGTGATGACAGCAAGTGTACCAATTATCCTGCAAAAGCCACTTGGCCACCAAAAGGTAACTGCTCACCACTGGCACAAACACAGATAAACTTTGGGTGTCAGCAGCAGCAAAACACCAATTAACCCCTCTGAGGGTTTGTGCAGCAACAAACAAATAAGCTGGATTTTAGAACGTGGAACTTGTTTAATTGAGTCAATTTTAGTAAGGTTTTAAAGAATTCAAATATATACTAGCCCCCTTGCTAGGTACAGGAAGAGCTAGTAGGGTGGGTTCACTGATTTCAAGCAAATTACTAAATCACAGAATTATAGAATCAGAATGGTTTGGGTTTAAAAGGACCTTAAAGATCATCTAGTTCCAAGCCCTACATCCATGGGCAGGGACACCTTCCACTAGACCACATTGCTCAAAGCCCCATCCAACACACTTGAACACTTAGAGGGATGGGGCATCCACAACTGCTCAGAGTAGCCTGTTTCAGTGCCTCATCACCCTCACAGTAAAGAATTTCTTCCTAATACCTAATCTAAACCTACTCTCTTTCAGTTTAAAGCCATTCCCCTATGTCCTATCACTACATGCCCCTGCTAAGAGTCCCTCTACAGCTTTGCTGTAAGCCCTCTTTAGGTACTGGAAGGTGCTATAAGGTCTCCCTGAAGCCTTCTCTTCTCCAGGCTGAACAACCCTGACTCAGCTTGTCTTCATAGCACAGCTGTCCCAGCCCCTCTGACCATCCTCATACCCCTCCTATGGACTTTCCCCAGCAGGTCCATGACATTCATATATTGGGGTCCCAGAGATGGATGCAACACTCCAGGTGAGGTCTCAGAGGAGCTGAGTAGAGAGGGAGAATCACTTCCCTTAACCTGCTGGTCACACCAATGCATTCATGTATTTATTTTGGTTTAAAATCAAGGTGTTTCCCCTCTTCCCTCTCTCCCCTTAGCACTGAACAAAGCCCTACAAGGTAAGTATGTTGTCAGCTAAACACCAGATTCCCTAACTATCTATGTGCTGGGGTTAATTACTATGATAGCATTTCTTTTTCTACTTTAAGCCAATTCAGTTTCGTGCTTTCTTTCTCTTGTTATCTTTCAGAGCATGCTCCTAGAACTATCATCCATCATGAAAAAGTAAGGACATTCTAAGGAGAAGAAATAAACTAAGGGACTGAGCACAAGCTGCCTTCAGCAGAGAGATGAAAAGCAGATTTTGTCGTTATGTTCCCTTCTCCCGCTGCTATAATGCTAGATTGATAATACAGTTTAAAAAAACTAACCCTTTATTCCTCCATTTAATTCCAATTCCAGCTGTACTGTAATCTGACTGCTGGTGTTAATGGGTAGTTCACTGCACGACTCAAGATTTCTCTCACGTAGACTGAGCTGGATCTTGTCAGTGTGTGCTGCCACTGCAGAAACAGCCTTGTATCTTTGGGGAGATACATTTTGGAATGTACAACTTGTTGTGCATGCTAGTGGTGTTCATATCAGAAACGAGCCTAAACCACAGGACTTCAAGGTAGCTTAAGACCCAAGGCACCGACAAGAAAGGAATAGTTTGATTTGAAAGTAACCTGGAAGGCTACGTGGCCTCTATCTCTCCAGACTTCAGCAGCTGATGAATAAAAAGACAGAGGAAACATTCATGGAATCTGAAAGGACAGAAAACAAAAGAGAGAAAAAAAATAGCTGAAGAATATCTGCTGCTTGTCTGCCCATGCTAATGCAATCCTCAAACTCTGATAGAGCCTTTCCATGCTAATGTAGCCTCCTCATAGCTAATGCTTTTGGGTTCAAAATTGAAACTAAGTGATATCAGACAATTTACTTAAAGTGCAAAACATCTGTACTTTCTGGTTTGCTCTTTGAGAAGACCACATTGAGGTCACTAAAATCTTATTTGCCTCACAATCTCATTAATCCATAGGGAAGAACCAAAAGACAAGCAAAGCCAAAAAGAGCTCATTTCAGTTTGCTAGTACAGCCTAGCTCTGGGGGGGTTAGCTTCCTGCATTGTACGCAGCCCAAGGAAGCAGCCCAAGAAAGCAGCTCTCCCACTGGTGTACCTGGAAAATAAAGCACCTTCTTCTGACTGTCCCTGATCTTGTTTCTGGAGCCACATACTTTAGGCTGCTTTTATTTGTCAAGCTTATCACAGTTCACATTTGCTATCACCTCAGCGGGGAGCAATGCTTGTGACAAGTTTGTTTGCTATGCAGTTTTCCCTAAGCATCAAAATCCTCCATGACTTGACAATTCTAAGGCAAGGCTAGCAGAAAGCAGGACTGTGGGAAACTCAAGCATAAAGATTGCAGTGTTTTGGGTTTTTTTGAGAGCACATGATTTACATTCATATTCTGCCTCACTAGAAACTCATTGACAATTTGCCTGTGCATTTGTTCAGTATTTTAAGGAAAACAAAACAAAACTTAAAATGGTGGCCATTAAATGCCAGCAACAACTGAGGGATGGAGAAATAGCTTTGCTAACATACTTTGTCTACTGCCAGGCTGTGTACACATGGTGGATGCAACATCTTCTGACAGATGTGATGGGGTGGGAAGCCTTCTTCATATATGCTCAACAGAAAGATCTGGAAACCTGCGTAATGCAACTGGCAAGTAACATTTTATTTTCTTCCATGAGAAGTTTGATTGAAACATAGCAGGCAACTTTCACTGCTGCAAATGGAGGAGAATGCAGCTTGCATCTCTAAGGTTGGTGGCCAAGGGAACATAACCTACAGTTTTCTATTTGGTGATAAAAAAGCCTGGGGACCTCCCTCTAGCAGCCTGGCTTCCTCCACACTACACAGAGTACCATCCCAGCAAGCTGTGAGCCAGGGTAGACAACAGGTCACGCCATTCCCCCCTCCCTGGGTCTCCTCCTGCCAAGCTGCTGAGCAGGCTCCCAGCTGGCATCCAACACAAGGAGAGAGGTGGCTGGTGTGGGACTCCCACAGCACAAACACCCCCCCTCTAGGCCTCATGTCCTGCTTGTCGTAAATAGCATCTAAAGCTGTTGTAATTTCTTCTTTCCTTTCTGGCTTTCCTGTTAATGGTCCATGGCACAAGTTTCCTCTTTCAGAAAGGAATACTACAGAGATTTTTCAGCTATGCTTTGTTTCTACAGAAACCTCTCTCGGTGTTTCTCAGGTTTTCCTTAAAGGGGAAACAAACCTCAGCCTCTCCCCTTACCTTCCAACAAGTACACTGGTGCTTTAGGAGACCAAAACAAAGACTGAGCAGAATTGCCTTAAGTCAAGCACTAGGGGAATGGGTATAGATACAGCTTATTTGATCTTACAAAAAAACCCATTTCATGTTTGCAACGGAGCACCCTGGGCTGTTCCAGCAGATCAAAGGTAACTGGATCCCTGGATCAAAGACTACTAGTGAATTAGCAGTGGGACCACGTGAGTAGAAGTCTCTTCATCAGTTCAGAGATTCCCCTGGCAGTAACAACCGCATCCAACCCACCCTCCTGTATCTCACCTACAACCCGCCTTAACCGAACCCTGCAACATCGACTCCAGAGTCAAGATGAGACAATTTACAATACATAATGATATGTCTTTATTTCATCAACAGAAATGGTGTCTAGACAAAATTCAGTTAACACTAGCAATTCAAATGAATGAAAAGGGTTGGGTGGTTTTTTTTAATTTTTGTTTTTTTGCACAATACTGTATTTACAATGAGTAAATGACATTTTAAATTCATTAGTTCATAGCAATGCTTTCTTCCAAAAAGGTAAAAATTCTTAGTAACAGAGAGTAAGCATCAACAGCCACCTCATTTATTTATACAATAAAAATCACAAGAAACCACAGTCACCTAGAAAAAAAAAAATAAAGACAAGCTTAAGAACTAGTACAATAAAATGATGCATTGAATTAAGTTACATTAATCGCATAGAATTTGTGTAAAAAGTATGTAGAAAAAACACCTGATGTAACCTGTTACAGTCATTGACCAGTTATGAGAGGTACAGAGGGTTATACAGGTAGATATGTGTGAAAACTGTCCATACTGTTTGACCTGGGGAGGAAGAGAAGAGGGGTTGCACCCCCTTGCATACACTGATAAAACCCTGTTTTGAATATGGCCTCTGAAGTTTGTAAGGCATATATAAGAGGTGCACTTGTAACCAACTGGTTCTGGAACAAATTCTTAGGGCATCCTCACCCTTGAAATCAAAGGCGATGCTCGCAACTCTGAGCAAACAACCACGCACCGAATATCACCAAAGTGTTTAGTATCCTTCCTGCCGGTCTGAGGGATCCGGAGAGCTTCAGGCAGAGCAAGCGCAGCAGAGAGCACAGCACCGGAACCACGCACGTTTCCCTGGGGTACATCAGCACGGATGCAGGGCACCACCGGCCTGGGGCCCGCCACAGCCCCAGCCCCCAGCCCGGGGCAGCCGCTCCCTCCTCTGCCCACATCCCAGAGCCTGGGCTCCTCTGGCTGCAGGGGTGAGCCCCCCGTCCACTGCCTGCCCCCCCCAAAGCGGGGGGGTCGTTTGGGTTTGTAAACTGGGACCATCTCTGCTTCTAAGCAATCAAGGAAATCAAGCACTGCCAGTTCCCATTTCTATTCTGGGATGCTAAGTTTCTTTCTGCATGGCCTTAATTAGCAAAGAGGGACAACAGTGGCACTGGATGAACCATACAGTGACTTTCACTTATGGCAAGGGCCCTGCCCACAGTCACTTAAGTTTGTACAAGAGCAGGAGTCATTTAACTGGCTTTTTAGCAGTCGTTTGTTTGGGGTAATAAGCATATAAAAAGATATTTTTAGCATTCCTTCCTGCCAAAAAGTGATTTTGTTTGCAAAAATGGCAATATTATCCGTGTAATACCTTAAAATGCTTATCAATAATTGACTTCGATATAAATAATACCTATCTTGGTGGAGTGTAGGAAAATACTGTACACTTAGTCTTTGCAAGTAATGCCATTAAAATTTTGAGAGTAAAAGGTATAATTATTCTACAGACCACCAACAATAGATCTTTTAAATATACACACCGTATTTGAACATATGCATATACACATATATTGTATTCTACAGCATCAGACCTGATGCCTGAGTCATGAAATACTCCAGGGAGTATTATAAATATACATATATGTATTATAAACAGGAAAATACACAAACACACACTCTGACTAGAATTATACACGTATGTATACATACATACACGTATTTTATATATGGATGCAAAATTAACTTGGACTGTGTTGGCAGAGACAAAACTGAAACGAAGTCAAAATCTGTTGAGAAAATTTTTAACAGGAAAGAGAGCAGAAATTCTTTATGCTAATAGTTTGAGTTTCACCTCACTTCTGATAAAAATAAAACTGCTCCATACTTAGCAGATCCCCTCCTTATGCAAAGCCGCTGCTCATACTGAGCTAAAACTTCTCAAGTCAGCCCTAAAATAGAGACTTTTAAAACGCTGTAGCCATGGGCTACAACATTCACCCAGAGGCACCTTCAAAAGCATCTCAGATCAGGGGAGAAAAAAAAGATGGAAGCAGCACTCCTTGTTGCAATGGTAGAGGATGTGAAGTGGAGCAAAATGTGAGCCTGTGGAAACCTGGCAAATGTCCACTTCATCTCACTGCAAAATTCACTTTGGGTCTCCTATTCTGCAAACGCACCCCTTGCTCTCTCTTCACCACCACAGCAGTGGATTACAAGACACAGGTGAGGATGTGGTGTTGATTCTGGAATTGCAATGCTTCACCATGCTTTATCCTAGTGGATCAGTTCTCATTTTATTACAGGATTATAGTGATTCCAGCATGCAGATTTGTTTTATTTACTAGGCAATCATGAAGTCACATATTAAAAAAATTAACTATATAGCTAGGCATTTTAACTTCTATTTAAGCACTCTTTAGGATACAGACATGATGAAGTGTCGCACTCCAGATTAACAACCACAGTATCAGCATTAATCATTTCTCTGGCAGGAGTTAATCCACTTAGCAAAGTTACATATCTCGTTCCCACTCTCCTTTTTAAAGAGAAGTAGCAGTTAGCATACTAATCACTGTGGCTTGCTTTTGCAGCACATTTTACTTCCTTGGGAAAAAAAATAATACAGGGATTAGATCCAAAAATATAGTGCATCTTAAAAGCAGCATATACCCTTAGAAAGACATTTAATAAATTACTTGTACAATATATAAAATAATAGTTTTATACTGCAGCATCAAACTCTTGACGCCTGAGTCATCACGTTAGGAAGTCAGTGATATAAATAATGGGATCTCCTGATAACACAGCCAACATTTTTGCTTTTGTTTTGCTTTTCTCTTTTGTTTTCACTCTCTTTTTTTTTTAAATTTATTTTTTCACTACCTTTTTGTTCCAGAATCAGCTTGCAATGAGCTTTAATTGTGTTCAAGGCACCCCCAGAGAACGCAGAGAAACAAACACATTATATAGTGTAGTACTCACCTGACAAAGCATAACAAGCCTAAATGAAATGAGGTTTCCTGGCAATACAAGTGTAGCAATGGCAGAGGAAAAGGAGGACTAGATACAGACTGGACAGAGCTCAAAGGACTCACATGCCCTTGGGAGCAGAGCAGTGCTCAGAGGGGAGATGGGGTCTCACCATGCCATTCCCAAGCAACGCCCAGCAGAAAAGATGCTGCACGTATCCTCTGACAAATGCAAAGAGATTCTTAAGATCACAGTGACCACTGGCCAAACTCTTGTAATTCTGCAGTCAGATTTTTTTTTTTACTGCTCTTTCCAATGATATTTTGCGGTCATTTGGTTTGACCTTGTTAGACAAGAACGGCTGGGTATGTAAACTGACGTCCAGGTCTGAAACTAATTCTCCCAGTATCTTCCTTTAACGTTAGCCCAGTAACTGCTTTGAAAGCCACATGGTTCAAAATAGCAAAAAAAACCTCAAAACAAAATAGAAACAAAAAACAACCACCACCACCACCACCAAAAAAACCCCACTGAAAAACCATGATACATGTAAATATAGGAAGCAATGACACAAAATCAGCCACTTCTAATGGGAAAGAATGAAATCAAACATTCAGAAAAGCTTGCAGGGGAGGGAAAGAGAGAGACGAGAGAAAGGTTGAGGAAGAGACACTTATTTGAGCAGTGGTTTTAAATATCAGTTCCCAAGGTAGAGGAAATCAAGAGACCCAGCACCAGTATGAGGCCAGGTCAAACCTAAGAGCTGCAGCGCAATGGGTTGTGTGGGTGGGTTTTTTAAACCATTGGAATGAGGTCAAGAGTACCAGTTGCACATGAGTTGTTAGTAGAGTAAATCTTCATGTCAGGAAGCAAGTTAAAACTTGGTTTTATACTCATAAAACATTCTATCTATTCATATATATAGGAGGTCACTTAAAAATAAAAAAGGCAACAGAAAAACATCTNCCCCCCCCAAAAGTAGCTATGATTCTATAATGTGATTCACATTTAGTTTTAAATTCTAGCTTTCACCATGGTCTCATAGAAACAAAACTTCTCTGCGAAGCACAGAACTGCTTTGCAACGTCAACGAATTCAAAGGAAAATCAAATCCCACCCCCCCACCAAAGAGCTTCTCAGTGAAGTTACCTGCAAAGGATGGTTGGGAGGGGGTTCAGATATTTTTAGGTTAAGCTCTTTTAAAAAGAAAGGACAACTCCTCCCCCTTTTTCAACCGTGTGAACTAGGAGTTTATGGCATTTGTATATTTCTGAACATTTAAAGGTAAGGATTTTGTACAGTAATGATTAATACTTAAACATAAATATTCTCCTACATTATATACTAGTTTTTCTTTGTACATGCGGGGAAAAAAAGTATTTTCAACAAACATGGCACATGCTATATGCATTTCCTCCTCAGTAGCTTGGCTACAATTACAATAGTTTGCATGAGGAGGATAAAAGCAAGATTTTGTGGCGAGTGGGCGACAGTCCATGAGCACAGTTTGAAGATGGAAGAAAGTGGAGAGAGGGAGCTGATTCCTCCTCCAGGGTTCAAGATGCTGATCTACTTGAGTGCCTCAAAAAACCACCAGCGCACACCTCTAGTGTAAACGTTAGCACAGAAGACCACATTATCACTTAGTGCTTCTGAGAAATTCTGAGAAGCTGCTTCCCCACACTTTTTTTTTTTTTTTCTAAACAGGTGTGAACAGCTGGTCATTTTTTTTTCAGTGAGAACAAACAATATCAGCCAATAAAGCACATGACAGTTGTCGTTGATAAAGCCACACAACCTGGCACACGTAGGGCAAAGAACCACAAAATAAAAACTCAGTACACTTAGAATAGTAAGAATTATTAAAAAAGCATTAGGAGGTTGTTCTTCTGTCTACACTGTACATACAGATGTTATGCTTGGAAAGCTGCTGTCTCACACAGTCATAACATGAGTCAACATTAAGATACAAGTCCAATACAGTTACAACTAAGCCAATTCACTGAGTAGTCTCCTTTGAGACAGCGCTCTTTTAGCTGCAGTTTGTGCTGAGGGCAATGCTGCAGCATGAGAGGATCCTGGAACACAACAATTTGATGGGTAAGTGACCAAATCGGGTGTTGGCAAACGTATGTTTTGCTCTTAGAGGATACAGTGCTAGCTGGACTTCCGTAAGGAAGCCAAAGTCAACAACTAGGGGTGTGATCCTGCAACTCTGCCTACCTAGGCAGGGTCACTGACTTCACCAGACCCACCTCTGCAACTTGGGTCTGGTGGGGAGAACAAGTAAGTCTGAGGACAGCTGAGGTCAGGCTCTGGGGACTAGCCGGAGCAGCAGTTGCTTCCATGAGTAAAGGATGCAGAGTGAGGCTGGAGACAAAGCCCCCAGGTATATTGATATGATCTCTGTTTGCTTTACTTCGTGGAACATTTGATGAATTGATCCAGTTGTCAAATACACTTTTCTCTAAAGAGTGAAATATACTTTCCCCTATAAGACTCCAAAAGCATCATTAACAGCACTTAAACTTGGTTTGTGAAACAGAAAGAAGTCTAAATATAAAAATAATTCAAGCAGATTCTCTTTACAAATTGTATAGTGAATTCAGTATTTGGCAAGACCGTTTTTACTACATAATGAGCTCCTGAGTGTTTGTCTATTAGATAAAAATTTTCTATTTCCTTTAAGCCATAAAGCAAAGAAAACCATATACTCAAGTTATTCTGAAGTCATGACTTCATTTATGAAAAGAGGTTTGACCAGAAACTCAGTGCAAGTGGCAAAGTTGACCATTACTGTACAGTATCTGCAAGAAAATAAAATAACTCCACATTGCTCAAGTGGCACGAAATGGTTGTGCCAAAAAAATTGTCTATAATAAAATCTCAAATAAGTTTCTGACATTAAAGTTTTATAAATAAGTACAAATTGAATGCTATTGCTGAACTGCGAACTGAGGAAAAAATTATCGTGTAACAAGTTACCAAACTAGTTCTAGCATCAAAGACAAAAAGGAATGTTGGAACTTGTTTGTACAATAGAAATGAAAGCTTCCAGTTTGTAGGATGAGAAAAATTGAGGCATGCAGGGACTCTTGCATATGGATATATATATTTTATATATATTATATATAATATGTACAGTTTAGCTATAAAACTTTGATGTGTAAAGAAGCTGTCTTCAATGAAAAATTGAACATTCAGAGGAAATTCCTGAGTTAGGGTTTTGTGACATGGGCCACTGAGAAAAAAGCTGCGGTTGGGTCCTCAGAGGTGTTATGTCCATCCCTGTTAAGATTGAAATCAACATACAAAAACAGACAGTGTTGCCACTGCTTCGTTCCCTGCCTGAGCAGGGGATAGCACCATTGTGAAGAGAACTCCTGCTTGTAGAGAGGAGAGAATACTTAAAAACAGTATTGCTGCTAAGACCACTGTAGTGTGCACCAAATACGTTCTTCTAGACAACAAATGAACACTGCCACTGGCTGACTGAAGAACACCTGACCAGGTGTAACGTTAAGGTTACGAGTCACTAGGTGTAATCTTTCCTAGGTTGTTCATCTGTTGTACATTTATCAGTCATTTCCTGACAGAAGTCTACCGTGACCGTTTGGCTGCTCTGCTCTGGTGGAAGCTCTCTCTCGGGGTAAGTACCTGCGTCGGCTCCATCCAATCCCGCGCCAGCCGAACAATTTTCCGAGATGTTGTTGGGCAGCCAGGGTGCTCCCAGCTGCACCGAGCCCTGCTCTGAGCAGCACTGCATGCCCTCCCCGACGCACTGGGAGGTCACCAGGCTCTGCTCCACACCAGCTGGGGCGGGGCTGATGGTGGTGACTGGCTGTAGATCCATGGGTCTGAGAACGGGGCAGTATCGGTGGAGAGCTTGGATCTGTTCCGGGCTCTGCATGTCTCTACACACTTCTTGGGAAAGACACGAGAAGTTGTCTAACAATTCTCCCATGCTTGCTTTCAGCTGGTTCCTTTCTGAGAGCAATTTCTCTTTCTCACACACCTGAAAAACAAAGAAGGCATCTTAGGCTGAGGAAGGGACATCCACTGTCTGCTCACTTTGGACACGTATGCAGCAGTACCCAAGAACGCCAGCACATCACACTTGTTTTCATATAGCCAGAGGAAAAGTCACAAAGACATCAAGTATTTGACCACGATGGTCTGTGGGGACAGTAGTTTGGGAAACATCTGGAGAAAAACATTTGAACTGGAAGAGGACAGAATCTCAAGTTATTCCCACAGAATTGTTCACTTTATAAATTAAGGTTGCCTGACACATGATACAAAAGAACTCTGAACGAAACATTTTGAGGGAGAAGTGTCATTTCCCATGTAACCAGCAAGAAAATGGGTGAATTCCTGAAGTGAGGATAAGCTGCGGATGTTTGGTTCACCCTTGAACTGTCAGCTTGGCTGGGTGCAACCCCTGGAGCTCTGTTACCACTGGGAGAGGTGAATTTATTCAGAAGAGAGGATCTAAGTGTACTCTGTGGCCTGCACCATGGCTTGTTTTTTTATGTTCTGGTGCCTGATTGTTTGGGCTTGATCTAATACAGATATTTTTATACCCAACCTAGGGTTTCACCTCTAAAAAACGGTGTTGACTCAGTGTAGACTGACTGGGATGGTACTGCTGCCTCTCCTTCTGTCTCAGGCAAGTGGGCATACAGATTGAGAGAGTAGATGAGATTTTGTAGCGTACCAGAACTATTTCCAGAGCTGAGCTGGCCCCAAAAGCAGCTCAGCCACGTATCTCACCTAGTAACACTGCTAAACCCAAGATGCCTCAGCATCTGAGGTGTGAAAGCTCCATAACTCAGATAATCCAACTATGGGTGGTTGTTGACAGCTGATAGTATTGCCCTGGGTCCAGAGCCCACACTGGAAGCAAACAGCTGTGTGAATGCGAAAGAGAGCAGTGCACATGAAAAGAACTAACTGCTAAAATATTGATAAATCTATCAGGAAAGCATAAAAATAATAAAAAAATAAACAGATGCTCAAGTACATCTTGAGATGATGAATTATGGAGGAGAATATGCTGCGAGTTTGCAGGGAAAAAAGGGAATGTGAGTGGGTAGATGAATGAGTGAGAGAAAGCAGGCAAAAAAAATTACCTATCAAACTCTGAGGATACAACCATTTCACTCACTGTCTGCTGTGAAACCATCTGTGTCAAGAAGATGGGTGACTTAAAGTAAGTAACAACAGGAGGAAAAAGGGTCTTTTATAAAAGAGACCCAGCCAAGTGAAAAACCCTTAAACCACAGCACCATTATGTAGTTCATGAGACTGGAAACTGCTGATCACAAAGTCGACAGAAGATAACAAAGGAATTTCCAGTGGTCATGTCTTGTGTGTTTATTCTTTTCCCTGTCCCTGTCTTCCAGCTCAGAGGGCTGAGTACCCAGAGAACAACCGGTCTTACTATTGAGTAAGACTGAGGCAAAGAAGGGATTAAATACCTCAGCCTTTCCCCCTTCTTTGTTACGATGTTTTTCCTGCATTCAATAAACGATGGAGATTCTCCTTGGCCTTCCTTTTGTTGCTTGTCTGTTTATAGAAACACTTTTTGTTATTTACAGCAGTAGCCAGATTAAGTTCTAGTTGGACTTTTACTCTTCTAATTTTCTCCCCACACAACTTCATGATATCCTTGTAATCCTCCTGCGTTCCTGCCCCTTCTTCCAAGGATAATAAAATCAATTTTTTCCTTGAGTTCCAGCCAAAACTCTCTGTTCAGCCAGGCTGGTCTTCTCTGGTATCTCATGTTTTGGCACATGGGATCACCCTGCTCCTGTGCCTGCAAGATTTACCTCTTGAAGAATGTCCAGCCTTCCTAGACTCCTCTGCCCTTCAGTACTGCCTCCTAAGGGATTTTCCCAACCAGTCCCCTAAAGAGGCCAAAGTCTGCATTGTGGAAGTCCAAGGTGGCAGTTCTGCTGACTCTCCTACTTAGTTCTCCAACAACTAAAAATTCCATCATTTTGTGATCACTGTGCCCAAGAAGGCATCCAGCCATCACTTCACCCACCAGCCCTTCACTGTATGCAAACAGGTCCAGTGGGGTGCCTTCCCTACTTGGCTCACTCACTCTCTATTGCCAAATATTCAAGTCCCCTTTGCTAAATAGAAACGTCAACTTTTTTTGGGGGGGAAGAATCCTGGACCTCAAATGGTTTTTGATTCCTCAAACTGAGCAGGGATCAAGCCCACAAGGCCACTCATATGCCTTTCCTTCATTCCCCTGAGACACGTGTTTGTGCTGGGGAGAGGACTGAAAATTTTTATTTTGTCTATCTACAGTTTACTATGTCAAACAGTAACAGCAACGTCACAGGATTGCATGAAATCAATTAACTCAAATTAATTTTCAAGTGAAGGCTACAGGTATAAGGCCGAATCACCCCTGCTGCTAGTCCAGCCCTCAGATTGCTGCTCCTGAGGCTCTGGAGAGTGAGAGACAGGAACTCCTCCCCATCACCAGCTCACTGCAGAGGGTGCAGCTCATGTGCAGCTAAGACTAGACCTGCTTCTTTTGACAACTTGATGAGGATCCATCCACTCTTTCCCTGTGCAGAACCTCTGACTCACCCTGTACACACTGTTCATTATACTCAGTGCAGGAAGCAGTTGCTCACTATTTTGTTTATCTTTGTTGTGTTGCTTGTTTTGCATCAGTGAAGCACTACTCTGAACAATGTTTTGATTTTTCTTTTTTTTTCCCCCAGGGCTTCAGCAGCACAGCATCTGAAGGCTTCACAAGCCTTGACAATTTAGGCCTCCCAACCAGCTTGTGAGGTCAGTGTCACCTCCCCGTTACAGATGGGAAGCAGACAGGCACAGGCAGCAAGTGAGTAACCCAAAGGCATGCGGCTTTCTGCCATTTGTGAGGTGATGGTAACTCAGCTTCTTCCAACAGATCCCTGCCTCTTTCACACTATGTTTCCTATAGCTTGAGCAGAGAACAAAGCAAAATGAAGCAGAACAAACCCCACCTGAAGTGTCTGTACCATGACTGAAAGTGAGAGGAATTTTCTGAGCAGCTACTTGGCCTCGCTCCAGTCACCTCGCTCCCTTACACCAAAATGTGGCAGCGCTATCTACTGTGCATTCTGCTCATGATGTACCAACTGACTGAACCCACTGAAGTCTGGACTGGAACTGCTGTTGGTGCCCTGCAGGCTACAGTGTGAGGGTGAGCGGGGCTGCGGCGAGGGCACGGAACTCACCAACTTGCGGATTTCACATTCGAGGTTCTGAATACAGTCCAGTTTCCTCTTGCGGCAGCGCTGAGCTGCAATCCGGTTCTTGCTGCGCCGGCGGACATCGTGGATGAACTCGAGCTGCTCTGAGGTTAGCTTGTGCATCTTTATCATCATCTGGAAATCATTCCTTGGAAGATCTGTGATTTGATCAACAGGAAAAGGAAGTTTCACCTAAAACAAACAAACACAAGACAAGAGCAAAGAGTCATATTTTGCTTGCTCAGTGCAAGCTGCACAACAGTGAGCGGAAGGACGATTATCTTTGCTGCCACCCCCTCAATAGACAACAAACCAAGTTTTGCATTGAGCAAGTTCTTCCCTTGTGGCACATTGTGGAGGTCCAGATGGCAAGGATAAGATGATAATTCCACTTAAACCAGCAACACGTACGAATCCCGGATAAAAATTTCATCTTTCCACAAAGCCTTAATAAATGATCTCATTGCATAAAAAGAAGGTTCTGTCCACTAAGAGACATGGCCTTTTAGAAGGAGTAAAGTACCTTGCTGCTATTAAATTCAAACTAGTTTCAAGGAAGGGGCTACTACCATAGAAGGAAACATGTCTCTCCTTGGACTGTAGGACTCAAAGTTTGATTAAGTATGAGATTAAAAATACAACCTGACACATCAAGTGGATGAAAAATACTGTACTGCAATTAGGAAAGCTCAGCTAATCAGCATTTCAACTGAGCAGTACACCATGTAAGAAGAAAGGGTCAGAGAAGTGTGATGCAACATATCCTATCCTGCTAAAATATATACATTTAAAAATAAACCTATATGTGTTGACACTCTGATATTCTTGCAGATTAAAGAGCACTGAAATTGTATTTCTTGAAAAGGTCAGGGTCTGACTTCAAGAATACTAGCAATTTTGCATTAAAGCAGAGCAAAACAGAAAGCTCCCAGCAGTCTGAAGCAATGAACACATGCTGTGTCAAAAGCTGGAGAATGGTGGATGTGCTCAAAGCCTTTTAGTTTTTTTGCCCAAAATCTATCAGCTTGCTCAAATCAAAGCAAGCACCTCTCCTTAGAAACCCTGCTTCACTTACAGCCTCGCACTAATAACTATTAAAAAGCTAATGTTCCTTGGCCAATTTTTGTACTTGGTGGTCAAATAAGAATCAGCTGACAAAGCTGAAGGAGATGCACAGTAATTCGATTGACCCCTTCTTTTTTTGAGTCATACCCACACTAACCAAAAGATGGCAGTGAACATTTATGTTTCTGTCCCTGTTTGGTACACTCGAACCTCTGGAACAAGGATACTATTCAGGCTATTCAAAGAAGGTAAGTTGCTCCAGCCTAATGAAAGATACGGGTTGAAAACATTCCTCTGATATTTAAAACACGTATTGTCTTCAAATGGTGCACTTGAAAATTATTTGGAAATAAAGAAAGTAACAGCATGGATTATAAGTTATCTTCTTCAGAGGGCTGAGTTGTTGAAGCAGAAGAGTTTGCTGAGGACACATGTACACCAACACACAGCGGTGGCCTCTGGCATTGACAGTCCCAGACCCTCACCAGGCACCTGAACCTGCCAGTAACCAGCTCCTCACCTTGTTTATGGGTGTTCTTGGGTGTTTTCTTGTACCCTTCTAACATTGCTCTGTGCATCACCAAGCCTGGGGTATGTGAAGTTCTGTGCAAACTCCCACCACATTCTTTCAGGTGGTTTCATACCCTGATTGCTCATTCATGCCCCTCTGCCCCATGTGTCCAGGCACTGCTTCACAACACACTACTTGACAGGTCAATTTAAAGCAGCAAGGAATGCCAAACACTGCCCAAATTCTTGCTTGTACACACAAAGGTTGACCTTAGGCATAGCAATGTGAACTACATTTTGTACAGACTGCCAGTTAATGACAAGAAACCTGTTTGTTCTCCCCTCCCAAGCCTTTGGATGGTCAGCATAAACTCAGTGTCACCTGCTTTTCTCTCAAGCTTCCAACAGGGTCTGAAAATGAAAACAGCCAGTGCTTTCCTCTGAAAGACACCACAGTTTCATGGCAAAACCAGCCCTTTCATGTTCACAATCTTTCCGTATTTTCTTAAGACCAAAATGGAAAGCAATGTTAACTTTATTTCTCCCTACCTCTCCCTTTCAAAACATATTTACTTGCAAGGAGATGTGCTTGCAGCTGCAATGAGAATGAAAGAGAAGCAATTTAAATATGTCAGGTAGAAGCTGCTGAAGGGAAATGGGAAAATAAATAAAAAACAAATTCATTAAAAAAAAAAAGGGTTTGAAAATAAAACCATCTACACAGCAGACCAGAGACTGCTATCAGTAATCCCAGTATAATCCCACTCTTGTCACAGGCAGCACTGCACAGGATTAAAAATGTGAAAGGGAAAGTGGAAGTGAGTCAGACTCATTTCCTTCACCATTCACAGCATTTTTATTGCCTGTCTCCCTCTTCAAAATCAGCTGTCAACTGAAAAAAAAAATACCAACCCACCAAGCTCTTGGCACGGACACAGTGAATAACTGCACCAGGGTGTTGCTGCAGTGAGAGGCTAAAGTGTTTCACATCTGCACAGGGCAAGACTCTCAGCTGCTATTTATCATAACAGAGTGGTGAGTCATTTTGCTAGAGCCTGCAACTGTGCAGTGCGTGGGCTTCATCTGACTCACCCAGAACTGCCTGAAATGATGGGCTGGGACTACCTAATGTCCTGGTCCCTTCAGATGGCAATGCTGCACGGCTTCTCCCTCCTTCTGGCTGCAGAAGGAGTGGACTTAAGACTCAGAGAAGATTCTGCATCTTACAGTATCTATGGGAGGTGAGAGAAACCTAACCTGAGGTGAGAAAGACACTCCATCTTTTCTAAGACATGAAAGAAAACCCCAATGAATATGCTTTCTCGTAAAGTTTTCTTTCTAATTACTATGATTTTTTTGGTTCAAACTACTTCAAATTAAAAATGTAGGTGGGATCCCTGCTCCTTGAAGGAGTTATTCCAGCCAGAGCTAACCTCACAGAGCCCCAAAATCTTCCCTTATCAGCACAATTACGCTTTCCCTGCACTTTTACATCAGCAGCACGAGCCTGCTTTCCACCACACAACAAATAAACTGGCACCTTCTACAACCACTGCAGACTCTCTTGCCCCAACTCTAGCTGAGGACAGCCAATCCATCCTCGGGAAAAAGGAAACCTGGTTAGGATTTTGTAGCATTTCCCCTCTTACTAGCATTAGGATGCCAGTGTAAATGTCAATTGCTTCGAGAGGCTAAGTCAGAGCAGTGATGTAGACAGGGACAGCGACTGACTCAGCACATGCAAGGCCCATATATAACCAATTAACCCCTTCAAGCTTCACTAGTTAGTGCCAGCTTGGATCATATGCCAATTACTGCTGTTCTGCTCATCTGTTGTACTAGTTACAGCTGCTGCTCTCCCCTCTCTCTTTTTCATCTGGAACAAAGGAAAGGACCGAGGACCTGTATTCACTCACATTAAAACATAAATGTCAACCTTTGAGAGTTTCTTCATCCTATGGGTAACCTTAGCTTTTTCATTCTTTCTTTATATCTTAATTAAGACATCATCTCAACCTAGCCAAGTGCTAGTAAAGGCAATGAACTTTCCATGTCTCACTTTAACATCACAGTAACTAAAAGGACAAATATACTATCCACAAAAAAAAGCAACCATTATGTAGTGGACATGGGAAGGTGGAACTCATTGTACCAGTTGGTCAGTTGCTCCAAAGCTGTAAGATAAAAACCTGCTGCCTTAGTGCCCTCAAATCCTGAAAGCCTCTGACACTTAAACTTGCTGACTCCTTGGAAGGCTCTCAGGAACCACCCAAGCAATCCAGCACAGCGGCTCAATCATATTAATGCCTTTTTTTAATGCAGAAATGGGTACTTAGCGTCATAAAAAAGAGTGCAAGACATTAATATTGTGTTTCCAAGTATCTTTCTTAGCATGCAAGTCTGTCTTCCATAAACACTAAGGAAGAAATTAATCTCAGGACAGGAGCTGAGGTATGTCCACACGTGTTAGGGGCTCAATTGTCTACAGGGTATTTCAGGCACCACCTGTGGTCCTACAGACTAGGGACCTATTCCTCTCCTGATTTCACCTGGACAGAGGCTATCTAAGAAGCACAAAGGTAAGAGACCAAACTTTGTGTAAGGGATAGGCAAGATGCATTTTTGAATCCTGCTGTCTACTGGCACAGGTAAAGCCTTCAAAACATCTCCTTTTTCCAAGTGTCAACTACACCAAGATGGCAGAGGACTGCAAAAGGGGAATGACGAGCCCAGGCAGTGAAAACCTACCACTCCGTCAACAAACCAGGGTCTGAACTGTCCCACTTCAGATCAGCAGGTTCCACTGCAGACAGCGTGCTCCCTCTGACACAAGACAACTGATGGCCCTGTAGTGGCGTGGGGTCAACTCCAGCCTCACCTTGTGAGGGCCAAGAGAGGTGTTTGGGTCAGAAAATAGTGCCTGAGAGGGCACTGCTATGGGCCTAGTGGGGGCAGCCTGGGTAAGCTTTTGATTCACCACCTGTCTCACAGAAGTGGGGGACCAGGCTAATCCCACGGCTGAGTGCTTAACCCAGCAATCAGGAGATGTGGATGGGGTTCTCATGCTTTAGTCCATGGCTTGGACTTGTATTCAGACCACACACTGCTGGTGCTTAGAATGCTGGGCTGACCTCTTCCCATTCACTGCTTGCACTGTGCCCAGCTTCCAGCCCTTCAAAGGGCACAACAGTAGGATACTCCTGCTGTTTAACAGGCTTCTCTGAGACCAGGCATAGCACAGAAACACAGACAGAAGCCAAAGGTGCACTTAAGAATGGATGATCAGGCAGTGAAATGAGAGGAGATAAAGAACAGCATTTCTCTGAAAGAGTTGCTTTTGCATCTCAAGAATTGGAGTCCTTCAAGAGCTCGTGCAAGGTTCTCAGATCAGGGTATAAAATAATTGGTTGTAGGGCTCCAGGAAATAATACAGAGTTTAAAAGGACTCTCCTGAAATTTCAAACTCTAAGTGTTGTTGTAATCCAGCAATTCTTTGCTACCAGTATAGAGACCATTCCTACTGAAGAGAGGAAAGAAAACAAAACTCCCATGAAGTTTATCTTACAAGACTGATGTTTGACAAGACACCATTTAAACAGATTGAGAAACAATTCCCAGCACTCTGCTGATGTCATCCTAGTCAGGAGAACATCTACCAGAAATCAATCTGGAGACTAATTTTTCTCATTTTCAAATTTGCAAACCTAGTAAAATCAGGAAAGCTGGGATGACTGATTATCAAATTCTGGGGAGGGATCACATGCCACAGCGAGTTAGAACCTTCACGTGTATTTTTCTTGGTTGCCCTTCTTTACACGTAAAATTCTTCACTGGGTACGAATACTAAGCAGTGAAGCAGTCTCTGATTAGGTAACTCAGCATAGTTACAGTAGATTTCTGGTAGAGCAACTTAGGTTTACTCCTCTTTTCTGGGGCTCTGACTTGCAGTACTTTGCTAAGCACTAGCAGATAAACAGAGAAAGGGTGACTGCCTGTCACTTAACATGGAGGGGTTTTGACTCTTGCTGAAAGTTATTTACCTACAATATCCTCATAGGTCTAACTGCATTAGCTTTCCCTTTATGAAAATTTCCTTTGAAAAGTGAGTCACTAACCCAGGCGGGAAATTCTTTTGAAATAGAGATGAAAAGACATTGAATTCAATTCTCTATATAGTAATAGTTCTTGGAAAACTCCACCTCTTACCTCCTCTTATCCTTGTTTATTTTTTTCCTTAGAAAACTCACTTATCAAATTAGCTTGAGCTGAGATTTCTTTTTAACTGGTTTAGTAGTACAATATTTTTTACAAATTTTCTAGCAGAAAAAAACTCTTAAGTACTTGCTAAAGAAAAGGAATACCAAGAAAAGTAGGTAGTGCAGAAGTTTCTGTTCCTAAGTAGGTTAACAGATTGACAGACTACTTCCTTCTCAACAATTCATTATTTCAGGGCTTATTGTTTTGTTGTTGCTATTTTAAGCAGGATTGTCAGAACCCGCCTGTAAGCACTGAGCTTTAAGTCTTCTCTCTAGTATTATATCTTAGTAATTGATTTTTCACAACCTGTGGAGGCCTGAGAGAGCTGAGTGAAAAGAGCAACAAAAACTGTTAAATATTTCTGTGAAATCCTAATAGCTCAAGAAACAGCCCTGTTCCTGCAACTCTGTACCATGGGTACACCCTACACTGCACTTGCTGCTTCTGTCAGGAAGCCTTAACAAAGGGAGATCACAGAAGAGTCTTGGTGGCTCCAGGAAGGGAAGCAATAAGCAAGGACATCCTGGAGAAGATTTACCAGTGGTGTTCCAAGGACTGCCACCTCCTCTGACATATGTGACTGCCATCTGCATCTCCAATAAGAACGAGGCTTGTCACAAGGTGAGGTCACCTTCGCCCACATGGCATCAAGCTGAGCCCTAGCACCCCACTTCTGGGCACCAAAAACCGTGGCCATGTGCTCCTGAATGGCATCTGTCTGTGAGAGAGCAGAATGCCTGAAAAAAGCAGGGAGAAGCCTTTCACCTACTTCTCACACAATCAATACCCCAGCAAATGATGTTTTGTGACATTAATTCTGGCAGTGACAGCACTCTGGGAGCCAAATTAAGACCAGCTAGGTCCAAATTCCAGGGGAACTGAGCAGCCCTGTGAGATAACTGATGGTCAGAGTCCGCCAGGCTTATTCGCATCAGGCCATCTCACCCAAACGAAAGCTGACCTGCAGCAGAAGGACCTGCATGGCCACTCTCCAGAAGGGCAAGCATGTCACCCCCAGATATCTTATCAGGTGCTTTTTGAACAGAAGCCCAGAAAATGCTGTGTGTTCTGATATGGAGGGGGAAAGGGACCCGTCCATGAAGTCGTCAGGACAGAAAGGGCAAAGCAACAATTTCAGGAATGGAAAAAGATTCCCATGCAGCTTGCAGGGAGGTGAAGAACAGAAAGCTTTCCATTTCAGACGGCTGTGAGTCTCTCCTGCTGTTTTAATCACAGCCAAACTGCTAAAAGCAGGTAAAGCAACTTACACAAGAACTTCCTGCTGCTGTTACCTATTTTCTACCGTCTGGTTTAAGAGATCCTTTACTGAGGTTTCTGCAGCAGCAGATCTTGCAGGATTGCAGGATACACACCCCAAGTCACTGTATTAATACAGTATTGTTTAATGAGGCTGCCAAATCTGTTCTTGTATTGGTAACAACCTTCAAAAGATCAATTTTTAAACAAAATCTCTACCAAAGCCCTGGTGTGATCTGTTTACCTTTGGCTTGTTCAGGATAGTGCAGTGCAACCTCATGGAGCATTAATTTCCTCAGCACATTTTTAATGCCTAGCAGCCCTAATCAAAATANAAAAAAAAAAAAAAAAGGCCTTATCAGCAGTCCCAGGGAGAAAACTTGCTCAGCACAGTTCAGAAACTCTTCCCCAGAGGAAACCAGCAGCAAAACCAGGAGTGGAACAAACCTTTCCTAGCACTCTAGCACTGTCTCAGAGCTAGATGTCTGCCTGCCAGCAGCACATCCAGATGGTCTCCTATAGCTGCCTGTTTGCTCCTTGTGTGTCCCTCCTCTCGTTCTGCACATATTCACATACCTTTTTTCTAGGAAACCACCACCAGTCCCCTGTAACCCTTCTAATTTCACTCTTCCAGGCTCATTTTTGCTGCAGCATATTTCCACACAATTAGGTAATTATGACAGCTAATTAATTATCAAACCTCAAAAGGCTAACCTCCCTGTCCTCTATGCTGCCTCATGCTGAGCAAGCAGCACACATGGGTGGAAATGAATGGGCCCTGGTCCCTGCTGCCTTCTGCCCCTTCTAAAGGCAGGGCTTCACCGAGCACCCCAGCCATGGCCAAAGACAGCTGCTGTAGGGCTTCCCAAATGAGATGTCCTGCACAGTATCCCAGACAGTCTCCCAAAGAGACTCCTCTCCCTTCCACATCGTTCCCTGCTTATGACATGAGGATGAAGAAGGACTGTCCTCTCAGGATCACTGGTCCAGTGTGACCAGGGATTAGGACACCAGAGGCTCTCCAGGTTCTTCAGCCCTTTCTTAAAGCTAAGCAGTCAACCAAAAGAAGCACCCATATCTGTCTGAAAAATAAAGCCTGGGATGTAGCTGGAATAAAGACTGAGGGATAGAATAAAGTTCACTCTTTTCATCCCCACTCCATAACTGAGCCCACATGGTTCTGAACTGGGTGCTTTCAGCTATGAACCCCCACAAAGTTGCACTCATTTCTTCCCACACTGAAGCATAAGCTCTCAGTGGAGTTTTTCAGCATTACTAGAGGAACCTGATATGTGATTTCACTCAGATATTCTCTAGGTCATGCTGACTCCTAAGGAAACTCTGTGAATAAATATCCAGTGTTTTCCACTTTCTGGCCTCCACAACACATCTCCTTGATTTAAGTCTGCCCTCAAACTAGTGACTTCACACAGACAGTTTATTGGGTCATGATTAGCCAGTTATTACTGCAGCATCTTCAGCTGCCCCATCTCTAGTTTTAGAGAGGGGACCCTCTTTCTCCTCCCTCTCTTGGGAGGACTATATGGAAATTGACGGCTTGGTCTTCAGCCTCAGATCATTCTCTCGTCATTCCCTTAACAATCCTGGAAATTAAAAGGTAACTTCTCTCTCAAACCATTTGTCCCACGGCTGCTAGAGCTCACCATCAAACAAAATGTTTTTGCAGGGAACATGATCTCAAGTTGTCACATAATAGAGGCAAAACCCAGTACCTGAACGTGCAACACCCACACATGCACACACAGAAACACACACACGCGAGTGCGAAGATGACTTGAATTCCCACAGCACAGGGTGGCCAGCTATGCAATTGTTTGAGTAATTTCACACCTCTGCTGGCAACATGCAGCCTGGTTTTTCAAGGCTGCCCAACCCTTGGTGTCAGGAAAGGCACAGCTTGTGGTTGCTCAAACACACCCATAGCAATAACAAGTGGAGCTGGAACCACCTCAGCAAATTAAGAATAAGGAGCAATGCTTTGTGCGACAGAAGGGGGTGAGGGAGTGAGGAAGACAGGACACTGCTGGCAGACTCCTAAGCACATCAGTGCACTCTCATCATTCAGCAGTTTGCTGTTTTCCCATACCCAAATTTTCAGAAGTGCCGAACACCTCGGAGGTCAAGCAGACCTATTAATGTGAAGTCAACCATGCGCACTCAGCTGATGAGGGAATAACCAGAAGTCACTCTTTGCCTCTATAAACAAAGAAAGTGCTGAGGAAATGCAAAGTCATTTGAGAGAATCAAGGAGCAATTAATTGGGTCAGAACAACTGTGATATATGTACTTATCTTAAATCCCTACCTCATGCCCTCTGTCTTGCACAGGACATGATTCACTGTCTGCTTCTGAGAATGACCCAGACTCATCGCTGGAGTTTGTTCCATAGGATGGCTCACATTTAATCTGGGCTCGGACCGGGTTGTACAATCCATCCCCCACCACGCCGGGCTCCTGGTGCTCGGGCGCCAGGAATCGGGGGCCTTGGGAGCAAGGGGAAGAGGAGAGCTCGCAAAGACGCAGGCTGCAGGGAGAGCCGCCGCTGCCGTCCTCGGCGTACGAGTAGGAAGAGCACGAGCTGGAGGTCCTGGTTCTGGTTTCCAGAGGAGGAGAGCGAGGGCAAACTTTAATTGGCACCGGACAGCTGGTGTTCGGCCGCACCCTTCCCGGCAAGTGATCAGCTGTCAGTCCGCTGTGCGAATAGGTCTGAGAGCTGGGGAGAGACTGGCTACCGCCAGCCCACAGACCCTTTGGCACAGTCTCAGTGAGGTCTTTGTCCAAGCTGCTCACACCAGAATATGAATGCACCGAAGTGTTTACTTGGTCACAAGCATTTGAAGAGAATATAACGCTCCTCCTGTCCAGTTCCCCTTCTTGCTTACAGAGAGTTTCAAAGCCGGGCCCCCTGAGCGGTGATCCCACTGTGAAGTTGGAAGCATCCTTCTGCATGGCATGGGACTGTCCATAGTTCCCCGTGAAAGGGACATAATCAGTTTTGTGGTCACCCTGAGTTGTCCCTTTTTCAAAAGGGCATGCTGGACTCCTGCCAAAGTGCTGTTGGGAAGTGCTGGGGAAGCCAACCAAATCTATGCTTTTTGTTCTGTTGAAGAAAGACCGCAAGCAAGAAGGAGAAGACCCACTTTTTGGCCTGTCGACACAAGTGAGGCTTGGCTGTTTCCTGTCCATTTCAACATCCCCTTCTTTATCCCTGATGTCAGGTTCATCTCCAGACAGGCAAAGTGTGATGCTTTCTTCATCGTTCTCTTCATTCTGAGGCTCACTTTTTATCTGCCCCATAGCAAGTCCTGATTTGAGGCCATTACCAGAGCTCTCTTCACTGAATGTGCTTGCAAAACCTGAGGTACTGATGTGTGATGTGTTGTAGACATTCTTGGTACAAGCAAGCTGGTATTTCTTGTATCTGGGGTACCGTGTTACTGCATCTTTATCCAAATTGTCCTTGCTCTCTCTCAGCATGTCAGAGTCAGGCAGCATCCCTTCGCCTTTTTCTGCTCCAGCAACAGTGGTTTCAAAATTGAAGGGTTCTTGGTGCATCCTCTCCCTTGGGCAAGATATTTTTGACGTTTCCGATTCCATTGTCTCCTCCTCCTCTCCATCGGAGTTCTCCTCATCGTGCATGCGCTGACAGGTGGTATCTTTTTTGCACAGGAACAGGCCATCTTCGTTGTTCAGCAGCTGTGTCTGAAGGAAGCTGAAGCAGGAGTCCTCCAGGTTGTGCATGCGCAGGAACTCAGCGCAGTGGATGACCTCCTGGATGTTTTCTCTGCTGAGTAACAGCTTAGCAGTGTAGGCGAACTGTAACAATGGACCAAATCCCCTGACAGTGACCTGCAGGAAGAGAGAGGGAAATTGCCAGTGTTACCATCAGCTCTTGCTATCATCTGAAGTCTTTTATCATGTGGTTAGATACACTAACAGATCTGGCATTCAGAAATAAATACTGCACAGCACCAGCTTTCTTCTGTCACACCAGTAAGGATGCTACATCCAGGAGCTAGCACTGCTCCCTTTGTGTCGCTCCTGTACATCATTGTACAGGCTGAACTGAGCACTATTTTTCTCAAGTATCTTGAAGACCTATGAACTAAGTCTCTGCCCTAATAAAAGACTGACAAAACTAGCCTGGACACTGCTAAGCCTTACATGGATTTCATTTTAAATGTGCTACAGCACCCAACCATGAAAGCACCAGTACAATTTTGATTCTTTTGCTCTGATGGAAGGTCCAACGAACAGTGGTTTGAAGCTTAAGATACCACTTAAACCCAAGAAGTGTTTTGGGAAGGAAACACTTAGTATTACAGCAAAATTCAACAGAAAGCATCTTTCTGCTTCTTTCAAAAGCAAACCATTCTCTTTTTTTCTTCTCAATATTTTTTGTAAGCCATTGCTGAATACACAATAGGTAAGTACAGACTGCATTACTTTCCTCCATCCCATGGACATTATTCCTCTCATACTGCTTCTGATTTTAGTGAGCCTGAGGTACAGCTAACAGAAAAGAAATTAATATTTATAGTTCAAATGATAGAAATTATTCTGAGTCCTACCTCAGTACTTAATTTTCCACCCTTTTCTTTGTAGAAAGAGTAAAAAGAGTGATTTCCAGTCAACTGCTCTATGGACTGCTACTCATCTTGTGTTCTTTCCATACCATATGTGTTTTACATTAATATACCATATATTAAAAAATACACACTTTCTCCCCTCCCCATTTTTTACAATTGTATCTTTACATACAGCTATCAAATAAGTTGTTAAGTCACATAGTAAATGATAGATATTGTCTATTTTTGACAAAAATACTTTGACTGCCACTAACTTCTGTTAATTTTTTTTTCCTCAATGGGTATGAAACAAAGGGATTGGAAAAATTATTCTTCATAAAGCAGCAAGAGGCTGCTTCAGAACCACAACCCACCATCAAGGATTAAGGTTTCTGCACAAGAAAATTCTGTGGTTTGGCCATAAGGTTGAGATTTGGAATACCACAATTCAATTTCCCATTCCACCAACCACCTGCTACATGACCCTGGTAAGTCCCTTCAGTCTCAATTCACTGAGACACCTTCTTGCCTTTCTTGCAAGTAGCACTCACTTATCTGAGCTCCCTGTGCTTTGCATACCAGGCAAAGGCCTCTAGATGGGATTCAGCACAGCCAACACCTGCATGTCTGTGTGAGGTTGGGATGCACAGCCCGCAGCCTCCTTCTGGATGCAGATGTCTCTGGTAGGCACCCCCAGCTCAGTTTCTTTTTTTAAAACAAACAAGAAGAGGAAGCACTGCTATCTCCTTTTTTTCCAAAATGGCCTAAAGACAGAAAGAGGACCTAGAAAGTGGGAGAGCAGGTTCCATCCCCAGGCTGTGAGGATTGAAACTCCCACTTCCCAGCTCCTCAGAAGGATATATTTGGGATGGTATGGGATACCCTGAAGGTGAGTACCTTTTTTACAATTCTTCCAATTGAATTAATGTCACTGAGCAAAGAAGCTGCTCTAAAGGCTGGTGAGCCATCAGGCCATGAATTTGCAGAGGTCTAATTCACTACTAGAGTGTATCTGAGTGAATAACTTGGTTCATCTCAATGAAAAGCCTATAAAGCCCTATCCTGCCTCAGGACCAGCGGTAGAGTTCACAGATTTTTATAGAAAATTCTGACTTCCAGAAACAAGCTTTTGTTATTCATAGATCTGTACTTATGATGGAGGATTATGAAGACACCACAAATGGTGCAGATTTTGATGGGGAGAAAAATATTTTAAAACACCTCTAAAATTGCTCCCAATAGCTATTCCACCCATAGTATTATTGCTCTATCTGCTATTTTAAGAAACAGTGCATTTTCATGCACATACTTACACACTTTCACATTCCTGTTTTACAATACGCCTCTGGTACAGAATTGCCAAGATTTACAGCTGGCTATTAAACCAATCTCTGCTTTATCAGTGTTACACTTTCTGCCTATTTGTTAGATTATCAGCTCACTAAAGGCCTATCTGCATTTTATCTATGCAGCATGATTAACAAAATTGCTCGGGAACTTAATGAGCTACTCGCAGGCTGATGGTAAGATCTTCAGTGTGGGGGCTTACGCACTGCTGCATCTCTTGTAAGCTCGGCAGCAGCGTAGGTCTGCAGGGACTCGGGAGCACAAACACAGCTCTCCTGGCAGTGGTCTCACTTGGCCACTAGGTGGAATGGCTGGAAAGCAAATTAAAACAATTTCCCGTGCTGGGCCAGGGTTTCACCTGCCTGCCTGCCTGCCGCCCCAGCAGCACAGGCACTCTGCACAGCCTCGGGCTGACTCATACAACCCCGCAGCAAGGCTGTCTCCCACGCTGACACGGGCTTTTGCTCCAGGTAAATCGCCGCGATAACAAACAGCAGCAAGGCAGCTGTTAGAGCTGCTCTGTGCTGGATGTGCCGGAAGCAGAGCACGAGACTGTGCCGTGGGCTCCCCACGGTGCCCAGCAGATGCCTCACGTGAAGGATGATGAAAACTCAGAGCAAATGTGTGCCTTGACTTCCTTTGGAGATATTACCCAGTGACACAACCTTCACTCTCACAATCTTCAGATCCAAAGGGGGAAAGTTTCCTTTCAAGCACCCGGCGCTTGTCATTGCCCTCAGGCAGAAATCTCTCTAGTGCCAATTCTTGAAACTGCACAAACAATAACTTTGGAAACAAACGGGTGCAAAGCTTGCTGCCAAGTGTGAAAGCCAGCGCAAGCTCTGCCGCCTGAAGCTGTCTAAATATTGATTCGGCTCCCGTGGCAGGTTCCCTGCCTCGGCCCCACCAGTTTTGGGACTGCTTGCATCTGATGCATTCTGGCAGGAAGGCTGGAATCGAGCCACTGGAGCGTGACTATGAACACCGCACATTGGGAAAGAAAAGGCTTTGAAGCTGCATGTACCACCACCACACAGGCATTTCTCTAGGAAGAGATAAGGACAGTCTTTTAAAATTATTTGATCTGACTGGTGCATCCCAGTGAAAAAAGTTAGTGAAAACAAGTTGATCTATGCTTGCAGAGGGAAAGAGATCATTTCTCTGCTACAACAGTCCTCATTTAGACGTGAAAGAGACCTTTGTTGGATGGGTAAAACCTATGCCAGCAACAATCCCAGGGATTTTTTTTTTCTCTACGGAAAATAAGATGTCCAAGAGTTGTTTGCTTCTAAACCTTATTTTCTGTGTAAATTAATGTTTAAGCAGGCAAGTCAGTTTGTGGGAACCTCCACGGGGAACCCTGTCCAAGCCCACATGCCAAGTCACTACTTCCCTGCCTTTCAATCCTTTGCCTTACTCTAATTTCTGCCCATTTCTATTGTTTAAATGGAATTGACTGGCTACAAGAAAACCAGGCATAGAAAAGGTAAAGCATACATATAAAACAACAATGCTCATATTGAGAGAAAAGTAAAGATCCTGGCTTCTTGGAGGTTTGATTTCTTTCCCTTACGTTTCAAAGCACAGTATGAGAGGACTTCTCCTGGGTCCTCAGAGCATGCCAAACAGCCCATTGAAACTAAGGATAAAGCACTTCATTTGTCCTGCTTCTGTCCCCAGCTGGTCTTGTATGCACTAAAACCCATCTAGCCAGGGAAGGACACGGGTACTGCAGCCCTGCCTAAGGTACCTGGCACAGCTCCTTGCTGTACAGCAATCCAAGAGACCAAGTCTATGTGCAGCTCCTGCCTCTGCTATGCTGCCACAGGTACACTGTGCTCAGTGTGCAGTGGGGAGGTCTGCGTCAATTCAGTATTGTGGCGATAACAAGCCTGACCACTGTTAAGGTGAGAGAAAACAACTTCTCCTGCCTTTCATCTGCCTCTTGTCTTTCACACTGAGCTAGCTGAGCTGGGGGGATGTGTTTTGTATGGCCATGTCCTCATGAGTGTGTGCTATTGAGGAACTGGCTGGAAACAATGCAATGACATGATCACCATCAAGAGATGTTAATCAGCATTAGCCATATTGAATTTACCAGCAAAACACAGACAGCAGCCCTGCAGAAAGTAAGCACGCAAAGTCTATTTTAGTGCAGTTTGACATTGCTTTTCCCCTTACAGAGTCATGGGGAGCGTGATGCTCTGGTTAGTCCTAATTGATTTAAGTGACCAGACTTCCACTACTTCCTTTGGGAGATCATTGCCAGACTCTACTTAAAACCTCCTCATGAGGAAACATTTCCCCTTATTTTCCTCCATCATCTCTCATTATATTTCCTTGATGCATTTCGGGTAACGCTTTTTCCTTTTGGAGAAATAGTTGTGTTGTTGTTAGACTCTCTGGCTTCCCTTTTTTGTCGGACATTAATGAAAAACTGGCTAATTCAAGGCAAAGAATATTGATCACTGTCGGATGGGAGAACAAGAAGCTGAGAAGACAGTCAGCAAGAAATGATAGTAAAGGAGGCAGCATTACAGATGCAAACAGAGCATTTTTAGCACAGCATTCTTCTAGTTCTGGGCCCGTACTATTCTAAAATTAGGAGGAGGGTCAGCTCGCTTCCACACTGGGAACACCATCTTTCTGTAAGGGACTTCTAGGTCAGAAATTCTATTTTAAACATAGCTGTACACACACAGGCACCGTGGGAGACGCAGCACTGTGGGAGAACTCGCTCTGGCTCCCCGCTGCATCCGTGTCCTCCGTGAGGGCTGATCAGGCGTGCCATGGAGGCCGTGTGCTGCTCTGGGCACACGGGACGTGGCCTGGGAGCGCACGCAGAGGGCTGGCGTTTCTGCCGACGGGCCGGACTCGCTGTGCGCCGCAGAGTTCATCAGTGCATGCTCATTAGCGAGCTGCCCAGACTTCCAGATGTCTCAAAATCCCAGACAAACAGACAAAATCCTCCAATTCTGCACAGACAGTATTTCTTATGGGGGGTGGGAGGGAATGTTATTTCCAAAGGAAACATGGATGTCTGGTAACCCCGCTTGGAATGGCATCTGTATGAAAAGCTGCATCTGGAGCAGGGAAGGTCAACCCCTGCAAAATGCCAGCAAAGTCTGACTTCAATTTAAAGAGAGGAAAAGTGATTAAGGGCAAGAAAAGATCACTGTAAACATGTAGGAATGTAAAACTTGGCAAGGCAGTATCTAAAATGGAGCGAGGGAATGTTTACAGTAATCTGATGCAAACTAACATCAAGAACAGAGAAGAACTGTCTAGTTTGCTATGGGGCGCTATTGGCATTTGCAGTGAAAAGAAATTAAAATGTAGGGATTTTTTTCCCCCGACTCTTAACTTAACAGTCAATTCAGAGCGATCTTGGAAGGCTTTCCAGGGAAGATGATGGATACTTTATGTCTGAGTACTGCAAAGGAAAGCTAACGAAGTGCAACCTTGTTCTGGAGAGCTGGGCTTTAATTTAGTAGACTTTTCCAGGGCTAATATTTGTGTTAATGAGGGCACAGTGCCAATGATCTGCTAGA
The DNA here is from genome assembly GCA_013400175.1 of Phainopepla nitens. Classification (NCBI taxonomy): domain Eukaryota; kingdom Metazoa; phylum Chordata; class Aves; order Passeriformes; family Bombycillidae; genus Phainopepla; species Phainopepla nitens. Next base: position 540,179 of record VXBQ01009883.1, on the reverse strand, counting down.
AAAGAGCAATAAAGTTCAACAGCAAATGCTCATGTGATTGTTCCTTTCCAAATAAAGCATACCTGGGGCACATGCAAAGAACAAGCTCATTGGTGGTGGTGTGAGAGGGCAGAGCCCTCTCCTCCCCTCCAGGGACACAATGAAATCTGCAGAACATTAGCTGCTAAATCCTACTGAATTGGGGGTAATTTAGGTGGTGAGACCTTCAGACCCACTGAGAATGCACAAGTCCTGACAGAGCAACACAGGCGCATGTTATTATCTTTACACATTTGAGTAGACTTGTTGAAACTCAGTAAGAGCACTGACAGGTTAGTTGTGAAGCATGCAAGCTGCTTGTAGGTTAATGGTTTACATTTTTAGTATTTTCATTTTCAGGTTACATTCATCATCAGGCACCTAAGAACAGTTAGAAACCTCTCATCTCTAATTTCCAATCATCGATTCAATTAAGCCACTTTGTGGGGAAGGAAGAGAGGAAGATTGAATCAAACCTCACATGCTGAATATCAAATCTCAAACTAAGTATTAATTAAAACAACTGGATAGAAAAATAGCAGAAATGTAACTGTTTCTTACAGAACTCCAAATGAATCAGTTATTCATACATTGTTTCACAGCAGGTCTACTGTGGTAGCTGTTTTACTGGCCTTTCAGCACTGCTGCTGCAGTCTAAAGGTGTGTGTAGAGCTTTTTAGTCCATCTCAGCCCTGACGTTGTCTAATATGCCCAAGCATGTAGCCAGCAAACCACCAGCTTCTCACTCACCCAGCGGGTTCCCAGCACTACAAGTTATATAATCAAACACATGCTAGAAAAATAGGAGATAAGATTAGTGACAGTTAACTGCTGCTATTTTTTTTCCACTGAAGAAGGTCTCTGGGATTAAATATTAACTCTAATCTTATTTGCTAAAATTAGCACACAGTGTATTCTTTTTCTTCTACAGCCAATTGCAAGTATAGCACAGAAGTTATTTTCAGAGGGTAATCTGATAACCAAAATCAGTCACCAAAGCTGTTATTCCATTAAGAATTAAGAGACTTCCTGGTTATTTACTTGGTTATTTTTACCTGGGATGGTGAAGCCTGGCTTTTTCCTAGCTTGAGCTTATTTGGTTTTGGAAAACTCTCTGAAAGATTTAAGTATATTACTAGGCTCAAACAGGTCAGTCACATGCGCAAAACCAACGGTGTTAAGACATCATGGTTTGTTCCTATATATGCACACAGACAGGAATTGTTTTGAAATCATTATCCTTTTACATAAGGTGGGAACATGCAGGAGGCAGGAAAAAATCAGAAGAGATAATAAACAGCTGAGTACTTTTGTAAGGCAATGCCACACTAGTATTTTAGTGCATTTCCCCTCTTTAATTTAACAGCATTTAAATGTTCTCTCACCAGCAGCTTGCAGATGTATTTCCCTTATTTATTTGCTCATAAGGCTGTGGAGCTACTAAAATGAGTGATCACTCTTTAAAAATTCCACTTGGGTGAGAAGCATCAGATGCTGGTATTTGTATTATGTAAGCTTATAAACAACAAAGGAATATACAAGTTGCTGATGGAGAAGACCAACAAAGAGAGGCCTTTGTTTTCACGCTAAAAACATTTTTTAAATTAAGTAGGTACCCTACCAGCCCCAGCTTAACACTCTGCCTCTTCTGGTAGTGCATACAAATTTTGTACAGAAGGGTAACCTGAAGTCCAAGTGACAGTGTGGCCTCTCACACATCACATCACATCACATTGCAGGGGTGGGAGACCACCACACTATCACCATGCATTCCCTGGACATGAATGCACACCAGGGGAGGAGAAAAAACTGGACACACAGCTCCTTTCTTTACGAGGCCCATTACCCAATTATTAATTTCAAAAGTCCCCCTGGAAAAACTGCCATCTGCAAAGCCACACCCTGAGTGGTCTAAGGGGTATCCTGGTATCTTTCCAGTGCATCCTCCACAACAGCCTCTTGAGGCTGTCAGACTGAGAGCTTCAAGAAGATGCTTAACTGCTCTTAGTGGTATTTTTACAGAAGATTACACACTGGAAGTGCTTGCCAACTTCCAATTCTGTGCTTTCAAAAGAAAAAACTCTACAAGTGTCCCCCTCAGCCTTGCCCTCTAAAATCCCAGGTGTTGGCAAGACAACAGCTTTACACTAGAAGCCCTGACTATCTGTGTGAGAGCAAAATGAAACCAAGTGACTTCTCATTCTCCTCCCTCTGGGATAACGAATGCACCCAGGGGCAGCACGCGCACCTCAAAGAGGGAAGGAGAGACCAATATCCCCCAGCGCCCGCAGAGCATTCCAGAGCGGCAGGTGTGACCGCAGGAGGTGAGGCGGCGAGGAAGGAGAAGTCATTCACGCCAGACTCGCCCGGAAGATGGGAAGCAGTGATTGCAAACTGTGTCCACTGCTCCGTGAGAAGTGCGTCAGCGCTGACGGCGGGGCAAGGGGCTTGGAATGGATTGCCAAGCGCAAAGATGGCGTGAACAGCCACTGGATCGATGACCGCGTCATTGGTTAGGCCAGCATTCGACCACACGCGACTCACGGGTGGAGTGGAAGAGCTGAGGCACCCACACCCGCTTAGGTTTGTCTGAGCCAAATTCACTGCGGCAGTGGCCCCAGTTCTGAAGCACTCTCAAAAGCCCCAGGCCTTAAGTCTGGGGCCAATAATGTCAGAGGAACCAAAGGGGAAGAGAGAATCAGAAGATGTCTAGGAAATTAAAAAAATAACTAGGAGTGTAGTAAAACTAAAAATAATCTCTGATCCAACTGCAATGCTTATTTTAATCCACAACTTCTAGTTTTATTTCCTCTCAGAGTTACTGAAGCCAAATTGAAATACTTTCAACCTTTCAAAAGTGAGACTGGTTTCAAATCAAAGCAAAGACTTTACTTTTGGAAATTGTGACAGTATCCCTGCACATTTTCAGCATCTCTGAAAATTCTGAGGAAAAAGGAATGAATTAAATTTGCCCCACCTTTTGGACGATACACTGTTTATTGAGAAGGAAGGAAGAAATCATAGTCATAAGCCTCAATACTTTGCTGCAGACACATCTCAGCACAGGAAACAGCAGGCATCTTACCAAAGATCAATGGATGCACTTGGGAAACTAAAAGGCTATAGGATGGGAAGATGCAGTGCTCTTCCACAGCAGGGATGCACTGCCTGCATCACATCTACTCTAAACATTGGTCACTGCCAGATGTACCCGTTGGGCAGCCCTAGGTTTTACCATTCACAGCAGTCTTCTGAGCAAAAAGGGACATTTGCCTGCATGGCTGCTCCTCTGAGCCCCAGAGAAACTCAGCCATGAGAAGCTGGGCAGCTCAGGGAGGCAGGTCTGTGCTGCACCGCCCTTTGCCACCTCACAGCAGCACAACACCTTTGGCAAAACAGCTCTTGGACTGGAGGGCAAAACTCCTTAAAAACCTGCAAGTAAACTCGCCACATGATACCTGCCAGAGCCCTTAATTTAAAACCTCACTCAGTAACCTGTTTTGAAGTCAAATACCATTTCATTATTTTTTCCTAACTAATTCTGTGGCTTGGGGTATGTTGCTGATGTCAGAGGTTGTCCACGGCATAACAAGAACAAAGAAAATTCCAAGTTAAGGCCGAGAGTGTACCTGCAGGAAGCCTAGGTGAAAAGGCTTTGGGAGGAGAACTTTGAGGCTGCTAAGGTGAGACTCTGAGTGAAGGTGTTAAAAAGAAAATTAGAGATGGAGATGTTTCGAAGCACCGTCTCTCTAAAGGGACAACATGGCCACCACATTACTCAATCCAACAAAGCACACTTAAAAAACAGTGGCACTAATTAGCAGTTTAAACACTCAGGCATGAACTGGAAGAGAAACCAAAGGGAAATGTGGCTCTTTCAAATACTTTTGTGTTTCCCAATGCAATGTGCATCTTAAGAAACCTGGAACACAGTAACGAAGGATGACACAAGAAAGTGGCTCAGCAGAAATGCTGCCTTTGCTCCCTGGGTGCCTGTGCAAGCCATACTGAAACCAGTGGGGAAGAAACAAGCAGAAATGAACAGATTTTAACTGAAAAGCATCATCAGAATTTAAGTGTAACTGTAATTTAAAATTGAAATTAGTCCCACATTTTTGCAAAAGGAAAATTAAACTGACCCCAAGATTAAAAAAGAAAGAAAAACAAGAGAAAGTGTTAGCAGTAAGGGGGGGTGAGGAAGGAGTGGGAAAGCTTTCACAGAATATAAATTGTGAGAGTGGAGTCTGTGAAAGATCTGTTTAAGTGCATAACATGAGCCAAAGTGGGTAGAAAAAGGGAAAACAAAAGCAGTTTCAGAACTTCTAGAATAAAGAAAGAATCCTAGAAGCCTCCAAATCACATTAAGAAATATCAAAATAGGCAGAAAATGAAGATGTGTGTAGAAATTTGCTAATTCAGAGGGTGCTTAGAGGAGTAGTTATGAGTTTCCGAAGCTGTAATTGATATACAAGTAAGCACAACAACACTGAAAAATTACCAAGACTTGCAGATTCACCAATACTCCTCTTTCCCAGGCACGGCAGAATGTATTTATGCACACCAACTATGTGACAGTGTATTAAATACACAGTGCATTGAATACACTGTGATTACTTTACAAAAACAAGGAGTACTTCACAGCAAGCCACCTCACTACAAGCCCTACTATTATACTCCATGCAGTGCAGGAGAGGAAGAAGCAGGCTTTGTCAGATATGATTTAAAAACCCATGAGGTTGCACTCTGAGGAAGAGCACTAACTCAGAAGACAAAAGAGCTGGAGGAGAAGCAGGCTCAGAGATGGGGCTGGGTAACATCCGAAGCAGCTCACGGATGCTGCCGCGGCTTCCACGGGGGCTGACGACACCCGTGCTCCTGGCACTGCCTGTCACCGTGTGCTGGCACAGCACAGCAGATAAAATCACTGGCATCCTTACACTGGGGCAGCCAACAGTGCTGCCCAGCAAATACATAACATTTTAAATCCAGAGACGCTCTTGCCGGGCTGTGGATGGAAATGAATGTAAAAGGCTTTACTATTGCACTTCATGAGGTAACCAAGCAATTACAGCTATTAACTGGTAGGCTGAAACCCTGTAAAAGTGACCCAGCTTCCTACAAGCATCTTATTTTTAAAAGAAAACCTGCCAAATGTTGCATTTTTTCCAGTTTTCCTTCCCCTCCCCTGCCTTGCCATTTAATTTCCGGTATTTGGACGTGCAATTCTTCTGCCATCACCTTGTTTTTGTTCTTGCATGGCTACAACAGATCTGAGGATTATGGAGGCTTTTGTTCCACTGCTTGGTGTTCACATTTCAACAGTGAGTCTGCTCAGCTCAGCAATGCAGGTTTGCAAGGAGAACCAGCCACTGCTGAGCTGGCAAAGTTGGTTCCCTCCCATCCTCCACGAGGAGCGGCTAACTCTTCTCTTGGTGGCCCAAAAGGTTAACTAGGCTCTGTAAATCCCACACGAAAAAATTGAATGCATTTTCCTTCTTGCTGAGATTTCACGTCTGCTACGCGTAAAAGGTAAATGGCTCTTTTAGTCCCTTAAGGAGTGTGGGCTTAGCAGGAGTGACCCACAGTGAAGAGGTCAAAGGCAGGGAAAGTTTGGAAGGTTGGGCAACAGCATCCCAGCGCAGCCACGACCTTGTGCCCAGCTCTGGGCTGTCCCCAAGGAAATGACTTTCCCCCTTCTGCTTCGTACATGATATTTTTAAGATCTACCCAGAAACCAAGGAGTAGAAAATGCCACGTACCCTAGAAGCCCCAGACTCTTCACACAAAAAAATTATGGCATCTCCAGCTTGACTTCCTCAGAGGGCGGAAGGTGGGACTTTACAGCTATTTGTGTGTGTGTGTGTGACTACATATGCTCACGTGCACCCACGCATGCTAGTGTGAGAAAGAGACTAGATAATGTGAGCGTGTGTGAAAGGGATTGAATTAGCCCCATCTGCTCCAAAAAGATCGTTTTTTCCTTGGATTTCTATTACCATCGTATCATTGCCACACTGGAGTGATTCTAAAAGGCTACAGCTTTGTCAGCCAGCGTCATTACAGCTGCTCAGATTATTAACAGCATAAATAAGCTCTCAGAGACACTACTAAGAAAATATTAACTACAATTATCACTGTCTGATAAAATAATGAACAGCCAAGTGTTACTCTGCTGCCTCAGTCACCAGTGCATATTTATGTGTGCTGCGAGCAATGAAAACCAGTTTATGGGCATAATGAAGCACTCTGGAATTGGTTTTTGCTACTTTATTTTGTTTTACTTATATTTTTCTAAAGATCAAGCAGCACAGGCTGAAGCTCTGTATTCGCAGAATTCAGGGTACCCCGCCTCCTCTCCTGCTGTATATAATCCCATTAATTCCAAGTGAACAGAAAGCCATGCCTGTAGCCATGCACACGTCTGCTGGAGGAGGGAGATGGGCAGCGTGCAAGCTACCAGCAGCAACTCTAAAACCTCCTGATGGATTCTTACTCTTGGGCCTTGCTGGTTTTTTCCCCTAGATGACGAGCAAGGGCTCACATGATGTCAGTGCACGATGTTTGCTGCATGGATACTCCTTGCCTTCATCTTTTCCACTGGCCTGAACCACTTCGGCTTCATAAGCCTGTTTTTCCTCCCATTTCTCAGTGACGCTCTTGAGTCCTTTTCTTTCTTGAGAGCACTGGGGAGATTTGCCTTGGCTTCTAATTAATAGAAATTATTAATTCCCTGAAAGCACTGGGGAAAAAAGTTCTTATATAGAGAGCAGGACATAGGAGCAGGAGCCTCTCGTGCCATGTCCCCAGCCCCAGCAACATCCTCCTTAGCAGTCATCTCATCTTCACTGTCTGTTGTTTGTTGGAACTCACCACAAAGAGGAGAAGGAAGCTGCTTGGTCCTGAAACCACTCACTGCAGGGCAGACACTGGTGCTGAAGCTCCAGTCTGGGCAGATGGTTCTCACGGGCCCAGGGCAGGAGAGACTGCCCTCCCCCAAGCAGCACCCTGTGGGTCAGTGCCCACCCTGCCCTCCAACACCTTCCATGTCTCCCCAGGAAAGAAGGGTGATGGTGGCAGGGTGACACAGGAAGAACAGGCATGTCACTGAGCTGAACACACACACTGGGACCTTTCTGCCTGAGCATGCAAGGCCCGGCCAGGGTGAGAGCATCTGTCAGATTCCTGGGGAAAGGGCCACATCCCTGCCAGGTATGAAGGAAAATTAGAAAGACTCTGAAGAGGACAGCTGCAACTAAATACAGCTAGAAAGGAAGGCAAAACCACAATGCTGAGTGAGAGAAAAGAGAAGGGGGCATTTTCTAAAACAGCTTCCCTCAACCTAAGCTGAAAAAATCACGCACTGTACCTTTGGTGTTTTTATCTCAGTGCCTTTTTTGATCATTTCTGCAGCACCTCATGCTCCCTGCCTGGTCTCTTTTTTATCCTTTGCAAGCCTTTTGTTCCACCAACCCCCCCTCCAGTGCTTACTGCCAGCTTCCAGCAGCCATGGCGGGACCACCTTTAAATTTGTGCACCCCGGGGCTCTCCTTGCCTGCACTGGTACGACAGTGACAGATGAAGAAAAGTGGGTTGCAGAGGCAGGAGGAAACATCATCTTCGAGTGTCCCCCTCTGCCAGCTGTGAGGGAAGGACAGCAAGGAGGAGGTGACCTTCTCCCTCCATAGAAATCACTGTGAGAATGCACCTCTGCTCCTGGGAGGGGAAGAGTCGAGCCACAACCCTCCTCACTATTTTCCCTCCAGCATCCTCCCTCTCTTCATTCTCAGCAATTGGCCTCTTCTGGCCACCGACGCAGGTTAGCTGTCGCTTGCCCTGAATAAGTGACCTACATTAATTTTTCCTCTGTAATTAAAACTGTCTTCTGTGAAACAATTTATAAGAACTTTGGGAAAGAAAACAATGTGTTGTTCCATACATGTTTTCAAATTAAAAATTGTTCTCTTCAAATGAACTTTGTCCCCCAAAAAGCCACTATGGAAGGTAAAACACAGAGAATCGTAAAGGACTCGTTGAAGAAGAACTGAAGTTCATTTTAAATCAGTGTACCATGCACAAATGCTGTCTTACAAATAGGATTATTTAATTTAAACCTTAGATCTGTCAAGTTCCATTACTTCAAATGGAGCCTGTCATTTCTTGACTTCATTATAAATCAGGATTATATTACAATTTATGTTAGGTAAAGTCTCTGCTTCCACAGGAGATGGTAAAAAAAAAAAATTACACAGCAGTCAGTAAATAGAGCAAAGTCACCGCACTGTTCTTGAAAGGCAAAAAGTCATCTTGCTAAATGAGGGTCCGAGCTGTCCTGTACCAAGATTGTTCCTAATAAATAAAAGACCTCTGGGAAAAGTGCTGAGCATACGCTGGATCTATTTTCAGCTTGCATCAGCAGCTGCTGCCCCTGGGATCGCATCTTTGCTCATACCCTACACCATATGTAATCACTCCAGCGCTGCAACCAGTAAGATAATGAAAGAGCATGGCATAAATCTATACTTGAGTGGAATGCTAAATGAGAAAAATAATACAAAAAAGGGGGAAATAAACCACATTTTCAAGTCATTAGGAAGAAAGACTTTGACATATGAAGTGTTGCAACCATTAATAGCACTTATCATATAGAGTGGAGACAAAGAGACAAATTAATCAAACTGACAGAACTGGGACATTTTATGCTAATGCAGGCTCCTGGGTTTTCGTTTGTATTCCTCTGTGTCTGGAAAACTGATACCATTACAGGGCAGGAAATTGCATGAATAACATGCAACAGATCATAAAAATTCGCACACCAAGTGCAGAAACACTGCCAAAAGCACTGTAAAAACAAGGCTAGAGACCTCAACAGAGGAGCTCCCAACAGCTAATGCATGCAAATAAGTACAGGAATATTTCCCATCCATGCATAACAATGAGACATAGGCTGTGACTCCAGAGTCTCCAATAGTATACGTAAAATAAAGCCTGGACAGCAAACATGCAGATAGCTGGGGGGAACTGCTGGGCAAACCAGGGTCTGAATGTGTTTGCAGTATTGCAGCCAGCAGTTTAAACCCACCAGGGAACTGGCACAGCCAAGTGTCGTCTCTGTCTCAAAGTATTGCTATGTTAGATTTAATTCAATGTTTCAGGTACAAGAGACAGGGAAGGAGGATGTAAGAGGAAACAGAACAGTCACAAAACAGCACACAGTCACACAAAGCAAAAATCCTCCTGGCCCCCAGTGTGCCCCAAATGCACTGCACACTGTAAAACCTCCACAGATAAAGACATTTAAAACATTAGTTTGGGAAATACAGAATGTACTTGCTATCCAAAGTCACAGCCATGTTGTAAGAGGCAGGAAATGGTAAGAACTACAGGAATGCTGGGCAGGGCATGGTGTAATGCAGGATCTTGCCAAGGTTCCTTCATTTGCTGTAGAGGCTTCTCAAGGACCTTTAAAAACCCCTGGCAAAACAGTGCACTGCTGAAGTGCAGAGAACTCATCAGCCATACAAACTCTGAAGGATAAATGCTTTCACTTGACATGCAGCCATGGCATTTCTTGTTGTTGTTTTCTAAAATAATGACGTTCCCCTCTTCTACGGTAGCTACCACACAAACCTAAAACAAGGAACAGCTCTGGGGAGGTAAAAGGAGTAAAGCTGATACCTTTTGGAGCTGAGTCATTTCTAGCACTGCTCTCACCTTCCCCAGAACAGAATGATATGCAGCTGATAGGATTGAGCAAGAGCATTTACAAGCCAGTATGATGTGCATAAAGAGGGTGTGGAAATGCCAGCCCGCCCAGGCCCAGGGGTTGCTGCTTTCCCAAGTCCTTCCCACATTTGGTGCTGGAGAACCCCATATTCAGAGGGGGCAGGGCAGCAGCTAGTTCACCTCAGCAGGGATGGGCTGAGGGGAGCACACAATACAGACCCCAGCTCTCCATCACTCTCCAGCAGATCAGTGTGGTGGTTTTACAGAGTTTTAGCCATGTGAGCAGGGTTTATCCCCAAAACTCCTTCTGTCGCTTTGGTCACTGCTAGAGTTCCAGCAGGGTACTTGGCATTGTACCAAAAAAAGGGCAGACACACACCAAAGCAAGCTAGTCCAAAAGCTTTCTGACAATGACAGAGTAACCTTTGTTCTAATGGGAGAAATCAGAAACAGGCATTCATCTTGTAAATACACACCCATCTGACAGATAGACAAGAGTTGCAATCTGCAAATTGAATTACTTTTTCCCTTAAATGTAAAAAAAATGATGGCACAGACAACTAATTACAGAAAGGCCTCATGAAAATCTTGGCTTTAAGGAAATAGTACTGGAAGGAAAACAAATTGGTCAAATAGTTATTATAACCATTTTGACTTCTTCTGATTTTTCTTCTGATAGCAAAGACACCTTTGGAGTCTCTTGAGAACACATATGACACCTGACCTTTTATTTTCCTTTACTCAAATCATAGCAGTTTGGGAAAAGTCTAGATATGAGTAAAGCATCCATTCCTGAAAGAGAATATTTAGAGAGGTCTTTACTATCACCTTATCATTCAACCAAGAGGTTGAAAGCACAAACAACAAGAAATGACCATAAATTCTCATATACTTTTAGCTAAGCAATTTCTCTGCAGAAAAGCAGTTATAAAACCAAACTGTAACTCGGTCAAATAATTCAGATTAAACCCATATCTGAGAATTACTATGAGAGTGCAAGAGCAGATGATGCAAACAGTCTTGTTCTCTGAGGCTGGGAATGACTTGAAACCCTCTGAAGAGCAGTTTATGTGTGCAGTGCCTGTCTGCCCTACAGAGCTGCTTGCAGAGGTCCAGCACAGCTCCTGCTAGGATCACCACGGCTGTGTACCACCAGCTGAAGACAAAGGCCAGAAACGTAATCAAATGCTTGTCTTTAACCATTTACTTGTGTATGCCCTCTCAACTGTGTTTTCCAGTTGGAGAGTTCATGCATAATACTGAAATAAAACCTGTAAGGGAAGGATTAGGCTCATCTTTAAAAACGAAGCAAAACTAAACCAAGCCTGCGGTAGCCCTTATGGGGTGTTCTTCTCAGTCCTCCAACTGCAAGATGGAGGGAAGACACTGAAGACAGGGAAAAAAGTAAGGAAAGTTATGATTTAAAGGCTTCTGCTACTACTGAAAACAATTCTATAGTGATGACTTTGTAAATGTGAACAAGTTTCTCTATAGAATGCCCCAGTACTTACATATCTCAGGGACATCTCTTCATTCTTCACTTCCTTGGACAATGGTATAGATATTATGTGACCTCAATGGCTACTGCTTATATAAACTGAGCAAAAATGATAAGGAGAGATGGCTCTTACAAAAGACAGGCAACTCTAGATTTTTTTGTGCCTTGCATTTGACAAATCAATTCCAACATTTAAAACATACCCACTAAAATGTGGTTTGATGTGTTCAGTCTCCTGAAAACTAGCAAATTCAAGGAATAGACAGAAACTTCTTGATTTGGCTTTATGTCCAAACAGAAGTGCCACATGCAGAAAGCCATCCATGGTACAACAAGAAAATTTGCAGTCAGACAAAAAAAAAAGTTAAAAAATAGTTGAACTCAACAGGCAGACTGAATAGCTGCAGACCTATCCACCTCCAAAAAAGTCCAGCTTCCCCTTCCAGGTACAGAAATGATCACTAGTCCCCTATGGAGATCAGAAGGGAAGTTGTCAGGTTTTGTCTCTCCACAGCTTTTTCCTGTCTTGAAAGGTTACTGGCTCCAACACTGTCCTTTGAAGGAAACAGGAAACAACTCAAACTTACTTTGTTTTCACTTGATCAGGAATCCTCAGACAGGCAAATTTTCTCTGAAGGCTGTCTGTGTATCTGGGGAGAGAGGTGACTAGGCATGTTGTACTACTGCTGTGTGGTCAGAGATGGAAAGATTTTGCTTTCAGAGTCGTTTAAGACTCGTTTCTTATTAGCTGCAGACCCTTGAAACAGAAAACCACAGGCCTGAATTTCAAAAGTAAATGAAAACCCAAGACATTTCTCAGAAGCAAAAGTTTACTTTACACAGTCAGAATTGTAGTGTCAGCCTCCTAGATGACAGTCACAAAAATCCAGGACCACTTGATCAGAAGTATTTTTTCCAGAAACTAAGAACTGTACTGGTAAAGTTTGAATGGACAATCCTTTTTTCTTTTGAGCTACTTGCTAAACTTTGAAACATTAACAAAGACTGAACTCCCATCCATTCTGGGAACATAAAGTAAGAGGTGTATGCAGAGATGAGGGAATTTGGTCCTATCATAGCTCAAAGCAAGCAAATTTTAAGCAGAGTATTACCATGTGTTTAAAGTACGATATACTCGATGCTCACATGCCTTTGAACTGTTAGCCCTGTTCAGGTCCCTTTCTGGGCCAATTCATTTATTTAGATGGTCTTGTTTCTATTTTACTACCCCCATATACCCACCTCAGCCCTGTCTTTGGGAAGTACATCTGACATTGCAGGAACAGAAGGAAGCACTGAGAACACAACAGCACCCATGAATCCATCCTGGCTCACACTTGCCAAATCTCTCTGCTATCCTTACAGTAAGTCTGTACACTTCCACTTCTCTGAAGCGCTGCTCTGAAATGATGAGCAGCTGCTGCAGGGAATGATGCGGACCAGGTGCAATATATACTCAACTAAACATGGTTCCTTCAACACTAAAAGAAAGATGGCCCGTTTTTGATGTCCTGAAAACCAACAGCTCCCATTTGCCAAGGATGATTAGCTCTCTTTGGAAGAGATTAAGGCTTGCTAGGAGCCTGCTCACCTGTTGTTTGGGATATATGGGATGGTCTGCAACTGCTGTCACTTAAGCAAAATTTTCTAATTAAGCATCCTCAAAGTGCCCCTGGTGAGGGATAGGAAGCCTGTAGCAACTCACAGGCTTGTTCTACGCCTCCAAATCCGCTCTCCTCTTGGATGTGGTAGTTTCAGCAGTTGTTGTCAACGGCACTGCACAGGACCTCAGGAGTGATGCAAGAAGAACAGGCAGAGGACACAGAGCAAACCCCATCTGTCACTCAGGACCAGTTACCCAGGTAAGGTGAGCAGCTCCATCCTATCCTGATCATCCTGGGAAATGCTGCAGCTAGTCCAACAAGCTCCTCAGTGGCTTATACAGAGGGAAGAAAGAGACTGAAACTGGCTGAGGACTGGTAAGCTAGAAGCTGTGGGTTAGGTATGTGGGCTGGTCTGGGACCAGCAGCTGTGCCAGCTGTAGGTCAGTCTGTTCACCTTCATGTGAGGTAACGCGAACCAGAGCATTTAGAGAGAGATAAACATTGCTGAGTGGTTCACACAAGGTGATTTAACCAGTCTGATGCACAGATCTGTGCTGTAATTCCCATCTGATGCATCAGCTTCCACTCTAGCATGTGCAGAGAGGTGATGACAGTATTTTATTTGGTCACAAGAGACCTCAGAAATCTACTGCTGAAGATTTTATATTACCATTATTTAACTTCAGAGCTGACACCTCTCAATTCCAGCTGTTTGGTGACACCTTGTTTATATTTTGGTTTTACTGAAAGTTTTAGTATTGCAGTTTTCTGCCATTCTCAGTTGAGCTATGGTTATTTTGACTGTGGACCCCTGGCAAGGAGCAGAGTACCATTTCAATTGCAAGTCAACTTTCTCCACAATGTCTTTTAAAGGCTTCTAAATAAAAAAAAAGAAAAAAGAAAAAGTAAAAAGAAAAAGAAATATTTCAATTACTTTTGTGTGCAGGGAAACACACAGTTAAATGCACACTTTGATGCCATCGAACTCTTAGAAGGTCAGATTAAACAAAGAGAGAGACAGAAAGGTTGATTAGCAAATCTGATCCATCTTCTTTTAGGATATCGACTTCCACTTAACTACACCAGTACTGAGCACCAAATTTCTTAGAGGGGTGTCTAAATTTTGTCGCTCTCAAAGGCCATTTGCCTTACAGTTATGAAACAATGCGCAATCATACATATATCATTGAAGAATTTGTTGCTAAAAACCCATGGCAAATTTTTCAGTTGATTTTAATCTGGCTTCAAAACACTTGCCAGTGGCTCTTTTAGTGTCTTTTCCCAGTAATTTACACCACACTTCCTAGAGAGATGCCTGCTACTTTGTTTTCATTTAAGTCCTCAAACAACCACACAAGCCTCCTCTCAAGTGCTTTCAGAGAAATTAAAAGTTACTTTTTTAAACAAACCAAGCCTGGATCTATAGCCTAGATCTATAGTTTAATCAGCTACAGCTGCTCCTATTTATTAATTTATTTTATTAAAGTAAATAAAGTGCCCAAGGACAAAGCTTTTAGTAGTGTTAGACTGCACTGGGACTCAGAGGTGTTTCCAGCTGTCTCTCATCAAAATGGGACAGATGAAAATTCATTACAGCACAAAAATCCTGGAATAAACCAGTCATTTTGCTCTTCCGAGTTTGCATCAAATTTAACAGAATGTTTGTGTCTACTTCTTCCTCTAAAAAAAATCAGCCCTGTAAAACTCACAGAAAACATCTCATTCCCAAATCCTAGTACAATTCAATTGCTTTCTGCTCACCTAAAACTCATACTTCACTTCCAAATTGAACCATACTTCCTAGGCTTAATGTTTGTTGACTGCTGCAATACATCATTTGAATACATAGCATATTCCACCCCATAACATGCCCAATTTCACTAGTAGCTGAGAAAAACAGTCAGTCTGACAATATTCACCAGGGAATCCTTGTCAGAAACTGCTGTATGAAGATTAAAATCTTACTTTTTTGGGAGTCTTGGGAACAAAACTTGGTACTGTAATCAGAAAGTACCTTACAGGTTGTGGTGTCTGATGTTGTGAAGCTGACAGGTGTCTTCACTGGCCCTTACCTGTCTGTTTAGTCAAATGGCCAGACTGTATTTCTGGACTCTAAAAGAGCAGATACCCGAAGTCTTTAAAGAAACTGAAAAGGATTTTTAGGTAAGAGTTAAAGCAAAAGTAAGAGAATTTTAAGTGGAGGGGGAGGAGAGGGAGAGATCTTTCAGTCTGCAGGGCCAGAGTGCTCAGAGCTGAGGCACAGTCATGGCTCAGCCATTTCATTTTCGTTCATATATATATTTGAACACAGCAAATAGAAACAAAAATCTAAAAAAACCCCAAATACAACAAACAAAACCAACCCACCTCCTGTTACACATTCTTATTGCTTCTTCTCATACCCTTAACACAGGACTTACTATTCAAGGTATCTTTTACATTTTAGATCATGTTTGTTCTATTTGACCAAGAAAGTTTCCACACTGCAAACTGCCTTTTCACTAGCAAGTGCAATCACAGTCAATCAGCCCAATTGAACAGTAATGGCTGGCAGGAGTCTAACAAACGCAACAAAATTGAGTCCAGTGATTGAAATGGTGAATTTTGTTCTGTGTATTCATCTCCCTATCCCCTTCAACAGTACACTTTTATAAGCCTACTCGAATAAATAAATAAATTGTACAGCTACTGCCAAAGAGAGGGAAAGAAGCTATTCCAAGATTTTCTCTACTTAACATGCATGTATACACGACTTCTGTTTTTCTCTGTGAAGCCTAGCTCTCACCACAACATCAATGTATTTTGCTTTTCTTCCCCTGAAAAGATCAGAGAATGTTATGAATAGCAAGACAGCCATCATCAGAAAATAATGGAAGTTGCACTATGTGGAATGAAAAGTATGTGGCTAGTTTCTTCATCACACTTGAGGCACGAAAAATGAAGCAGTGCTGGAAGCTTTTGCAGTGATACATGGATGGAATTTCATATCACATCTTGAAGATCTCATTTCTGTTTTATTGCTCACCTGCTAGAAAAAAAGTACATCATTTGTACCTTGTACTGTGCTACATAAGCAACACACATAAAACAACATCCAATTCTGTCTCATAGTTTCTCCTGAATTAGTGTCCTGTCATGTCAGACTTCAAAGAGCACCCAAATGCTCGGTTTTGCTCTCACTACAGAGCTGCAGCCTCCAGCCATCCCTGTGCAGTCAGGGTCGGCACTGTGGGGCAGCAGGAAAAATAACACATTCCCTGGGAGGAATTTAGAAAACCAAAGACCCGACCTTCTAGCCATATGGACTGATTGAAGTGGCATTACTGAGGTAAGGCTGAAGCGTAAGTAAGTTTGAAGGCTGATGGATATAACCCTTTGCCACTACAGAAAGCTCTGCAGATGAAGGGAATAATGGCTTTCAGGTTCTTGCCACCTCCTGAGCCAAAGCAGAAGTAATTCCGGCCAGTGCTGCAATCTGTGAGGAACATCAATGGCCAATACAGTCATGTAAAGAGAAAACCACATTACTGCTTTCCACTCTCTAAGAGCTAGCCTTAGCTACTCCTAATATATCTCCAGGGTGCCAATGAAAAAGGGTCTTTTGTTGTTCCCTACTGTGTTAAACATCTCTCCAGCTGAGAAATAAACTTCTTGCCCTCTTGCTCCTCTTTTCCACATTTATCCCCTCTTTCACTCTACGCTCTTGTGCAGAGCAGTCCCAGCTCAGTCCCTACATTCTTCAAAGATATTATATTTACACATACAAAGAATACAAAGAAAGGAAAAAGACAAAGTAAGAGAACACTGTTTATTTCTAGAGAGATAAAAAAGAATACTAAGTGCCTTTAGCAAGCAGGGTATATAATAGTTGAACCTCCTGCATCCTGCCTTTGATTTTCTCCTCATCACAATCATCTCTCGTTGGCTAATTCCCAGCATTTTTCCCTCAGGCTGGCAGGTTGGCATGGATGGTTAGCAGCTGCCAGTATTTCTCCTCCCTGTCAGCTACGAGCCATGCTAATGTTAGATGCCTGGCTCAGTCCCACCCAGAGTGCTGCTGCGTGCCTTTGCCTTCCAACATACTCAGCTTTTGCCAGCCCTGAATCCCAAATCCGAGGTCCTGTCCTGCCTTTCTCCCTGCAAAGCTTAACCAACCATATGAGGGAGCTAACCCACGCCAACCGAAGAAGCAGATGACAAATTTCACAGGACTAGACCCTGTGGGGAAAAGGCAGGTTTCACAGCAGTGAAGGAGAGAGAACATGGAGGAATTACGCCTTTGGTGTGTGCTTACACCTACTTTTACATTCTCTTAACAGCAAAGGAAAGAGCTGTGTGGATAAATCCCACAACCTCATGCTAAAAGAGATGCTGTTTCCTTTTGCCCCTTGGAAGACTTGGACACCACAGACAGCTCAGTTTAATTCCTTTGGAAGAAAACATTCCCAGCAGACAGTTCATTGCACTAAAAAAGGTCACCACTCTGCAACAGATTCAAGAAATTCTAGGGCTACAGGTAAAACTAACCAATGTACTGCAGAAGCAAGTTTCTAAAAGAACACAAAGGCTGGTATCAGACTATTGCTAAAGAAAGCCTGGTCTGGTGTTTCAGAAGACCTTTGTTTAGTTTCATCTGAGAGGAAGGCATTTTGTGCTCTCATGGATAGTGAAAGTTTTTTTCAAATGTAAGCCCCCAAATCAAAAAATGCAAGCAAAGTTGAGAATCTCTATTTCTAACCTGTAGGAATCTAATGCCACTGAGGAGTTTTACTTGTTGCTGTTTCTATTTCTGTCTTCTCACCATTTAACTGTGCCCCCAGCTTTCAAAGGACAGAGTGAATATGGTGTTTGCACAGACGATGCTCCCAGTGCCCAGCGCTCAGCGTGCCCATGCGGACTCACTGTGCACTTCCATTAGCAGAGTTAGGCAGGTAATAATAGCAAATAAAAAGCCCATTTGATGAAGCACTGGCTCCTTCTCAAGTAAAGTTGAGTACCACTACAGCATGAATGAGTCAATCATCTACTCGAGATCTATTACTTGCAGTGATGAAGCAACATTAATTGGATAACAACCTGCTGCCAGCTAATATTGGCATGACCCACAATACCCCTGGCTGACAGCCGTGCCTCTCTCCATCACACCTTTTTTTGTAATCTGGATGGGAAGTGGAAACCATTAAAAAAGCCTCGTAAGTGCCATTTAACTTCTTATCATAAATTAAAAACTTAATTAAGTGCCTTGTTAGAGGAAGGAAGACCAGTTTTTGTGATTAAATAAAACAAAACAACAGTTAGGGGTACGGAATGAATAACCAACTTTACAGCTTCAAACTCAGTTCTTTGAAAGTACTAATTCTGGGTTGTGTTTAACAGCACCTGCTAGAGGAAAACTGCATTAATTGCTGAAAAATACCCCAGGTAAAAGCAGGCAAGGTTGTAGTTATTTGGAAAAACTGCAGATGAAGAAAAAAGCATAGAAGTTAAGAGCTAATGGGGCCCTCTTTTTATTAGCTGTAGGCAGCTGAAACACTCCATTTCTCTAACTTGCTCTGAGGGCTGATAGTTCACACACCACATCTGAGCCCTTGCTATTATGCAGCTGTTCTGTGCAGCTTGTCTCCACACTGAAACATGTTGCCTTAACAAAAGGTGTGGTACAAAATCAAATTACCAAGGCCAGCACAAAAGGGTTTATGGAAACTCTTCAATCAGTGCAGAATTCGCTCCATACTGACTTTGTTTAAGTTGATTAAGGAAAGTTTGAACTGAGGCATGTTAAGACATGCTTGAACTAACCTGAAATGTCTTATCACAAGATTTTGCAGTGGTTTAAAAACCCTCTGAATCCAACTAGTCCCAATTCTGTGCGTGCACAATGTCTCCCTACTGAAATGACTGGTGTACTGTAAAGACTGCTTTCGCTTGTAACTGGATATAAACAAGAAATAATGTGAAAAACATCTGTTCCCTGTTTAGCTAGACAACAGTTAACAATGTCTGGATGCCAGATTAACAAAATGACCCCAACATGCTATGAAGTAAAAAAACAAAAAAGTCTGCAGTTTAGACTTCAGAGGCAGATTTACTGCTTTGAATAATCAGAAGTAAGTTCTTTTCTTTGATGTTAAGCTTCCTCACACCAACCTAACATGAATGTAAAAGCTTTATCCAGCCCCAACATCAAACCTTTGAGAAATAATAGTAACAACAATGCCCTTTCTCCACAACATACTTCAGCAGTTTTCAAACTACGCTTGGACTTAAAATACAGCATTTGTGTGGTTGACTTAAAAATAGCTCCATGAATTTATAAGCAATTGTCACCTTCGGAAAAGTTTTTAACAGTGAAGACTATATTTAAAAATTATTTTCAGTACCTGTTTTTCTATATTATACACCAACATAAATTGTCTCTAAGCATGAAAAAGCAGTCACTCAGGATACTCACTTTCAACTTTTGTTTGAAACTTCTCCACTGGAGGAATAACCCACTACATGACAGAGTAACTCAGTTTTCACAGATACCTTAAGAAATCACTCACTGCTGCCAGAGTTCTGCAGACCACAGACTGAAAACAGTAGCCTAGGGAAGTGTCCTTAACTTGTGAACCAAAGATGACCCTTCTAAGTTCTTTAAATGCAATATAACTAAGAGGGTGTTTCCTCTGCTTTATCAGCTTTTAAAAACCAGGAGTGTTTCAGTTCCTCTTGCCGGGAGCTCCGACGCTGTTGGAGGCACTTCCCGTATCTCTGCACAGGCACCTACCAAAGCACCCAGCGCTGTGAGGCTGAGCAATGCCAGAAGCAGAGATGTGCACCTTAACCAAGGAGTGACTGAAAAACAGTGAGGTGCATCAGGCAGCTCTCCTTATCTCAAGTGACTAGCTTTTGTGAGGAAATTATTTAGCTCACCCCCTCACACACAGCTATTCCACTAAAGTAGCCACCAACAAAACTAAGATTCAATGCATTTAGCAGCAATTAATTTGCACGTGGGAAGTAACTGTACAAGTAAACATTGGTAACGGCCATTATCTCTTTTAGTAGGCCAAGAAAATTCTTTTCCAGGATGACAAAGTCTAAGCCCTTGTGCTCTGCTACTAATAGAACCACATAGCAAAGTAGCAGAGGTGGTCTTGGGTAAGGCATGACAATTTCAGAGTTCTTGGAAAAACCTTAAGAACTCGATTCACTACTTCTGCAACTCCATGAGCTTCACTGGAGCCGTAAGAGCAGCCAGTGTAACCCTAAGTCAGAAAACTTTTTGATCTTTCATTGAGATACATTCTAAAATGTAAAACTCCAATACTTCATTTATTCAAAGGGGATTCACTTAAATAAAAATAATTTATGGTTGAACTGATGATTTTTCCTAGACAGCATCTCACATAAAACACATAGAAAGACAAACCATTGTATTTTAAATCTTTAGTGTCATATTAACATAGGACTGGGAGACAAAGTGCAGGCACGTCATGACCAAACCACTGGCCGGCAGCTCAGCTCAGCACTGCTGCTGGAATTAGAAATTTTCTAATTTCCAATCAACTTTTACTGAAAGCCAGTTGAAACCAATCAGTGCTTGAGTCAACAGTGTCTTTTAGCATTAAAGAGAAATTCCTTCTCTCAGCTGTTTCAGCTCCTTTGCCTAACTAGAGCTGCAGCACGTCAGTTGTCTCATCAGCAATATGAACTTGCCATGGTCCTTTCTTCTCCGCCTTTAGGCCAGGCTCATTCTTCTGAACACCTCAGTCACTCTTCTACATGCTTATTTGAATTTCAATTACTTTTCTTTATGTAACAGGACCTGAATTATACACAGAGGTTTCACTAAGGCTTCACAGAAGAGCGCTGATAGTCTCCTGCCATTTCACCCCTGTGCACCCTTGGGCACATTTTGTCCCCTCTCTGCTCCTCCCCTTGCTTTGTGGCGAGAAAGCCATGCGACACTGACCATGCGGGACTTGATTCTTCCACTGGAAATTATTAGTGGACCCTGCAGAATCAAAGTGTGCATCCTAGCGCGTCCTCTGCGATCTCTCTAAACTCCTGTGCACAATATCTGGGTTGAAGTGCCCTCATGAGTAATATTCAGTGTCAGGACTCATGAAGTCACAGCCAGTGACCTACTTCTAATGCTCTCTAACTTGTGCTGTGACAACATCACGACGTTGCTGAATCTCTGGAGAACTAAACCAGAGGGGGAAAAATGATGTGTGACACTTTGGGACCTGTCATCATTTAAAAACACACCATGCCTCTTCAAGGGTATTAAGCAAATGATGGTGAAAAACTTTCCGTAGGCCAGAGTACCTTCCCACTGAGTGACTGCTGTGCTGTGCCTTGGGTGCACTGCCACCCTTCCCATGCCACCCTTCCCAGCTGGAGATGCTGGCAGGCAATGCCGAGGCAGCAGGTGATGGCAGCCCTGGCCATCAGGCACACACCTCCCCTCTGTGGGCAGCAAAGCCACCAGCATGCCCTACAGTAGCTGTGCTGTCACAGCTCTACGGCTGTGAGGAAATTACAGTGGGGGTGGAAGCCAGCCAGTGAGATTCTGTGATAAAATAAAGTAAACTTTCCAGTGAGGTATGTGTTTTCTACGTCCCTGGGTTTCCTGCTGTGGGAGCCACGCTGCATGACAAAACCTCTGCTTTCTGATAGACTATGTTCATGGTTTCTCGGTGGAAAACACAGTTAAATCCCAAACTCTTTATGAGGGGAGCTGTGAGAAAGCCAGTCTGAATGAGGTGCAGGAGAGGGGAAAGAAGTGGAATAAAGATATATGCTGCCAGAGAGGGGTGGACAGCAATGAAACTCCCAACAACATGACAGCTCAAATGATTTTTCAGCAATAACCTGCCATGTAGCTGTCACATCACCCCTTTCAAATTTCCTGTCTAGAAGAGCAGAGGAATATCAGGGTCCTAATACTGCCCTGAGCAAGGCTATGGTAATGAAATGTTTGGGTACAATTCCTTCAGCAGCAGTGACAAAGGCGAGCTGAGGCATCTCAAAGCTTTGTCTCCATAGTAAGGCTGGCCTGGTGTGAACATGTCCATCCTTCAGTGATTCGCAACCCACCCAAACACCAAAAAAGCACATCCTGAGCCGTGCTGGGGCGGCCACTGACACCCGTGCCACCCTCCCTTTGGCCCCCCAGCAGAGCACAGAGGTTTTCCTCTGTGAGGGACGCAGGTACTGCGGGGGCACGGTGACATACTGTACCTCCTCCGGCAGGCTGACCACCAGGTCATTTTCCGTCTGCCCAACCAAGGCCTGCAGGAAGTACTCGCTGCAGGCAGCCAGCACAGCCCGGTGGGCGCGGAACTCCTTCCCCTCCACGATCAGCGTCACGTCACAGAGAATGTCCTGCTTCCGCTGGTCATTTAAGCAGAGGAGAATATTGGTACAGTGCACCGTTGACTCATACACATACATGGGGGAGTCAGTCTTCTCATCCACAGACATGCCGTTCACACCCTGCAGGGGACAAGCGAGAAGAAAGCACAAACAAGGGGGTGAGGAGCAGCACGGTCCCTGGGTGAATGCAGTATGGTGAGATTCAGCCCAATATCTGGATACCCCCAGACCACAGCCAAGTAGCCCATTAATGCTTAAATCCAAGTTCCTAGGGAAAGATACCATGGTTGATACTGGTTTGATGCCACTAGATTTCACCCTGTCATGCTTGGATTACCTACTTGCCCCACCAACTTCCTCCCCTCAAAACCAAAATAGGGTTTAGACAGACTGCAAAGTGCTTTTCTTCAACCACCTACTATGCATCTCCAATTTCCAATTTAGTAATGGCAATAACATGGGGACATTGGAAATTTTAGAAGATTTCAGAAAAAAAAGCTAGAGTGATTGTTGGGTTTTCTAACAGTGAAAAAAAGAGCTTTGCACTTGCTTCTGATATTTTCAGATCAAAGGGAAAAACCCCTCAAACACCCAAGTCTATTCTCTAGGAGACAGGCAGCACTACACAGTCACACTGAAGACCTTGGCTCAATTAAAGGCAAGGGGGAACCGTACCAGATGAAGACAAGCCACTAACTACAGCAACTTAATTTCTCAATCAGAATTTTAAGCCTTGAGAGAGCGAGAAAGATATTTAGCAGCTCCAGAAGAAATCTGTTTCCATGTATGGCTAAAGCAACACACCTTCATCAGAGGCTTGATGCCATTTACAAAAGACTAGATCTTCCTGAATTCCAGACCCACAGATCAAAAAAAATCCCTTGACCTGAATGGATGTCCAGCCCCAGGCAGCACATGGATGCTGAGGCTACTCCTGCCTGCAGGTTCCCTTTTGACAGCAGAGCAGAGATTGGAATGATGTCAGACACCCATTACACACCCATTACTACTGTCTGAGTCAGGGAAATGCTCTGCCCGATGCTCTGCAGTTTCTGACACATGTAGAACTGGCAAAGCCTCTGAACACGGTGACTGGATTTGCAGTGGTGATGGTGGAGGGAAACAGCTACCCCCAGTACCCCACACTGCATGAACCCCCTTTGCACTCAAACACATTGAAGTAATTAATTTACCCAAAACAACTTCCCCAGCATTAGACTGAATCCTCTTCACATTACTTTCCCATTTCAGCTTCTCTGAGCAGGAAGATGTAAAAGCCTGTGCTGTGACTGAACAGAATGCGTATCCCAAACCAAACTGCTTGTTTTCAGGCTTACATGGGGAAAAGGATTATTTGTACATATTACTCTATCTGCTGTTGAAGGGAAAGTTGTGCAAATGCACAAACCTGCAGTATTTTTAAGGAATTATTTTTCTCTATTGAGAACATCGACTGCCTTCTCAGAGGTAAAATTCAGAGGCATCAAGGGCTAAGGGTAAGATGATTGTATTTCGGTACAATATTGCTGCGCTGTAAATATCTGACTACTGTATCAAGTAAAAGCAAAATTCCTCCTCTGCTACTTTTTAATGTGGATTGTTGCAGCATTCTCCTTCACTAGTGCAATATACAGGCACATCACTAGACACAACATGACTTCAAACTATTTCCCTTGCCGTGAGCTTAAACTAGATTACCATTTTCCTACAGTGCCACTTGAAAGACATCTAGACTAATCATCTAGACAAGAATGGACTTAAGAAGACATACTTGTTACGTATATTGACTAAACTTCTCAATGGTAACTATCTTCTCACCTTTATATGAGTATTTTTAAGCCAGTGGCTATGATGACTCTGTACAAAAGAGGTATTTTTGCCAACAGCACAAAACTGTAATATTACTGGAAGTCTTAATGGAATGCGTAGAGATTCTCTTTTTACTGGTATTTCAATCTTTATGCTGACTCATGCTACACTTTTGAGCACTCAGCTGAAATGCTTACATGAACAGCAAAAAGCCCACAACCAACTAACACAGATTAGCCCTTCAACAACTTAACATCTAGAGAGAAGATACATAGCTATTAATTGATCTGCATACAGGGGAGGGAGACACTCTGGGGGGTGAGTTATACCAGCTGGATTTCTTAACCAGAAAAAAAAAATTTCTCTCTATAAATTGAGACTAATGAGAAGAATTGGCAAAAATCATGTTATTAGCACTCCACCAAGGTAAAAGAGAAAATGACACTTAGCTCATCTCACTCACAGCTTTCTGTACAACTAAACTCAGATGCAAAGGATAGCGCTGTAATGATGTTCTAAGTGGTCACTCTTGCGTGCTATGAAATGAAAGAGTTTACAAGAACAATCTAGTGGGAAAACCTGAGAGTTGCAAATGACAATGCAAAGGGGAAAGCAGTAAGCTTTTTTTTTCCCTTTATTTTCCAGGCATGTCTTATGCCTGTAATATCTCAGATGACGAAAAAAAGGACAAGAAACCCGAAACCTGGCAGATAATGAACAGAACATCAATTATATTTTCAGTGCCTTAGAAAAAACCCACCAAACCCCAGCTAGCCTGAAATTGCAATCCTCTCTTACAGTAATAGTGCAATTTGTGTGAATCAAACCCCGAATTACTTGGTTACTAATTAGTAATTTCTCACTTTTTAAGTACAGCTCTCATCAAGTGTATTTTTTTAAAAAAAAATTGCTGCATGTGCTGTGAAGTGATGAAAATACCATGGTGTATTTCCCCACTGGTGAGCAAGCCTGCCTTCTCTGCTAGGAAACCTGACTGGTGCAGTCCTGAGGTGCTGGGGCTGTAAACTGCACTGTCGGCTCCAGCGGATCCCTACCTGCACTCCCGGGAGCTGCACCCAGCTGCTCATACCATCAGACTTTCCCAAGGCTACTGCTGTGACTCCAGGGGCTTCCTGAAGGTGCATCCACACCACTCGCCTTCCCACAGCCACTGAGAATCCACGTGGATGCCCTGCCTGGCAGCTGCAATCTCAGCCTTCCACAGACTTCCCCCTGACCGCTCTAGGAAGCACCCCGAGCCCTGCATTGCGCACAGGGAAACCGGGGCTGGGCCACGGCTCAAGACCACCTATTTATCAGCTTTTAAAGTTTCAACACGAGTGATTTACAGTCTTTCCTTTTCCACGATCTGCCACTGACCACATGACCTCCAGACATGAGGTGTTTCCTCTCCAAGAGGGCTTTATCCTGCAGGAAAGGTGCAAGAAACCCTTCACTGGGAAGCATATTGTTCATTTTCACAGGGAAAGGGCTTAGAGGGCAAAGAGAAAAGGTCACTGTAGGACTTTGGCATGTAGTAGCACAAAAATTAGCAGAATTCAACTCTTTTTTTTCTCCCCTCTCCTTGGAATAAAAAGACCCAGGGATCTGGTATTATCTCTGAACTCTGAGGCAAGCTGGGCTGCAAGCCTTTTACACAGCGCTAATTCAAACTGCATCATTTTTTGCTGAATTCAGTATTATGCTGAGTTTGCAGAACCTTATTCATGGAAATCATTGCTACACACTCGGTATTTCTTCAAACCGAAAAGGGAATGTCTTAGCAAGCCTTTCTCTGGCTCAAAAGAACATGCTGTGCATTTGTTTGCATATAGGTCACCATGCTGCCAGAAAAAGCCTCTGTGAAACAAAAGTTTCCAGAAACTGGCACGAAGTATCGTGGGCAAGGAAAGCACCATTGAAACCCAGCCAAAAAAGTTGCTGGTAAAGGCCAGCAACTGCAGTGAAGTGAACTGAAAGGTTGCTTACATGTTCCTTCCATGCTGATGGGTGGAAGATCCCACTAAACCCTTCTGCATGGGCAGCATGGAGGAAGCATAAAAAACCTCAGGAGACCAAAAATGCTGCTCATGGAACATCCAAATCACTCTGGTTTGCAGCACGATGTCTGTAGCGGCTGGCACTCATCCAAAACTCTCCAGGAACTCATAAACACATTGACTGAGCTGCTACCAAAAACATTACCTATCACAAAAATACCAGCTCCTGCCTCACAAGACTGGAGCACAGGCAATGTGGTGTCTGTTTTTAAAGGGAAACGTGAGGGGAGAGAAAATCTTATCAAGACATACCAGAAAGTCCTGCATCAGAACTGGGCTAATTACGTGAAAAGGTAAATCTCTATCATGGCAGAGCTACAGAGCACTTAACCAGGCAAATTATCATTGTGACAAAGCAGCATGGCTTCTGCAAGGGAAAGTCATGTCTCCGATGGCTCTATTAGAATTCCTGAAGTGTGCCAAATTAGCAGTGAGGAACACTGGTACATGTAATTAGTGTTGACTTTCAGAAATTATTTGACAAAACCTTTAGAAATGGCTGTTAGAGAAACTCAGTTGTCATAAGCTGAGAAGTTGCATCAGACTGGAAATCGCTTAGGATAAACTGTATTCAACAAAAGAGGAATGCAGGGACAATTCTCAGCAGGTTAGCAGTGAAATTTCTCCAGAAACTGGCTTACATCTGGCTGCGGTCATGCTATTCAACATGCCCAAGCTTCTCTGATCTCTGGAGCTAAAGCAAGGTTGGGCACACTTAATTCTTGGATGGCAGACTGCCTGGATGTACATGCTGTGAGAGTCCTCACAGCAGCCTGACACTCCTCCTGCAAGGTCAACAACATGATTGAGCCAGACACAATTTGGGAACAATTTGGAGCAACAGAGGTTTAGACTGAACACAAGGAAAAACTGAGGAACAGGTGGTCTGGAGAGGCTGTCACACCTGACCATTGAAATGAACCAAAATAGTACTCCACTCCCATAGCAGGATGGTTGTTTAGTTTTTCCTTGAGAGATTTCAGTCACTGCAATAACCCTTATGTATAACTGACCACCGCTGCACGTTACTGGGCAAAGAATTCACTGCATATGTAAAAGGATTAGTTACTCCTAGTAAAAATATCCAGAGCCACACCACTGAGAGTACAAGTTTACATGGGATGAATATTTACATGCTGCAGCACGTATATTCCACTGTCCAATATTCCACAGACAATATTCCAGTGTCCAACAACAAATGTGCTTGTATTTTCCATCCTTCCTGACCTACTAACCACGGCAAAACAAATAAACAAATTAATTGATGGATGTCAACACAGATGAAACCCCAAATCTACTGCTTCCTAGACTTTCTCAGCCCCTGCGTCCCCAGCTGTGGGAGACAGCAATGGACATGCTGCCTGGTGCTCCCCTTTCTCAAACACTGAAGTTGTGTGGGACCAAGCTGTTGAAGGCAAGAAGTAGAAAACATCTGTCCAAAGATTACATGTCGTGGGTGTCACTGACACCAGGGACTCCCACTCCCAACAGCTCCAGCAGAGCAGCTGCTTTAGGACATGAGAAGCCATATGATGCGGAATTAAACTCATAAAAGGTCTATAAACTACAGCAGAAGCATCTTTGTAGTCTGTCCATGACAAACCACCAGCAAGGATGGGAGAAAGAAGGATCTACAAGCATCAACTCATCCTCCTCCTTGTACACTAGGCGATGTAAACAGGACATCACATCTACAACAGTGTGCAGAGGATTCCCAACAACTTCACTGCGAAGGCCTAAAAAGGTTTATCAGTATCTCCTCATTATGCCTGTAATGCTACATTTTAATACAGAAGCCAACAGATAACACTGTGATTCCTCATTTTAGGAACTGCAGTAACTGAGCTGGTGTAAAATGAACCACAGGTTTTGCTTGGAAGTGTAAGCTGGAGATCACATTTTATGTCCTGCTACGCAAGGTGACTCCCGACTTTCTCCTTATTGTGTTACGAGAGGATCAATACTGAACTGGGAGTATTTTTAGTTCCAGTTCACATTCTCTCAATCGGCTCCACTAACAGCAGAAGAAAGAATCTTAGCAATAGTTTGAAGCGGCCAGCTTGAACATATCTAAGGCTCTTTGGTCAGCAGTAGCTGGAGTCTGCATTACAGATTTGCAAGTAAATGTCTCACAGTATTTCTTTCCAACAGGATTCAGGCAGAGAATGTGAAAAAATGCTCTTTTGTTCTGACGTGTTCTATTTTTTTTTCCCTCCTAACAATTTAGCAAAAAGTACTTAGAAAAAAATGGGGAGAATGATGATAAAATAATGAAAAAAAGTTGAAGCAGCTTGTACTTCTGACAATTGGCAGCAGAAGCACATCAGACTTGACAGTTTTTAGGGATAAACATGGACTGTTTTTAAGTGGCAAGTGGGAGGAAAATAATTTTCCAGGCTTCCTTCCCCATCTCCTAATATTTTTTCTATGAAAAGACTCGTTCTGTGTAATCAACACTTTGTTTTTAAAGAAAGTTATCAATAACTGACACTTCAGAGCTCCTAAAATGACCATGCTTATAATTGGTTATTACGATCTCTCAATTATAGCTATAACAACAAAGGATATGATTATATTGTCACTGCTTTCCTTTAAAAAGAAACTATTGAAAGGCCTAATGATTAATTCACCATTTTTGAGAGCTCATTGTAATGACAGCAGACTATATACAAAGGTCTCTTCAGTGAGCCCATTATTCAATTAATAAATGCTGAATACTGAGCAGTCACAGTCATATGAAACTCCCAAGAACTGTGTGAATTTTTAACCAATTAATTATCAATTACAACATCATAAAACACCAGCACAAAAATAGAAACAACGAAATTTAATTATAGATTATTCTTCTTAGTTGCCGCAAATACTACACAAGACTGATTTTGATTAATAATTCATACAGCAATAAAGTATCAGGAAAGATAATTATACTCTGCCACAATTCTCACACTGATTTCTGTAATTACAGATTACAACAGTGTTAGCAATTTAAAAAGGTTAGGGAGCAGTAGTAATTTGCTATGTCATCCTCAGCAATATTAATGTCTTCTTCTCTGAGCACCCCAGGAAATTGAAAATAGACTTGCAGGCCGCCAGGCTACACGGACTTTCCTTCTGCCAAACTTACTGTGGGTGCCAGGGCCATTAGCGAGATTGTCTTAAGAAATGAACTTTTCACATTGATCAAGTAGCTGCTACTGTAAAGCTGGAGGTACATGGACAACTGGAAAAGACACTGCAGAGCATTCCTGGCCAGCAGCTGCAGACATGTTGCTCCCAGGAGTGATGGCTGGTGCTCCTGACCATAGCACCTTGAAGAAGGACCTTCACTGGACTGTGAGTGGGAAAGGGGACAGCTAAGAGAAACCCAGGGAGAATTTAACCACAGGCTTTCTAGACAGCCAGGTCTGGCTGGACACACAGCAGGGCCCTGCAGACATTTGCTAACGTCTCCTAAAGGCAAGAATTCCTTTTGCTGAGGAGGCCCCATGGCTCCAACACACTGCACGTCTGCAGCCCAGGGAGCACCCTTGGAATTGCTTCAAGTGGTTCAAGGGCCATAAACTGGTCCCCCATGACTTACACCACAGGCAGTGAGCAGAAGCATCAGTGCCTGGGCTGGCTGCAGGGCTGGGCCATGAGCCCCATTTCTGTATGGCAAGCTTCACATGGATTCCAAACAGAGATGAGAAAACTGGAAATTCCTTCCTTAGCTAAACTGACAGGAACACGGATGCAACCTGCAGACTGTGGAATGGGTGGTTTTGAACAGCTCATTTGTCAGCACAGTGCAGAGGCTTTGATGTTGGAAGTAAGTCCCACTGCAAAGTCCTTCACTGCTTTTCTTACACTGGACCTAGACCCTACAGCACAACTGATAGATACTGTGGAAAAAAAAAAAAAAGGGACTCTGATCCTGAAGACCTTTAAATAGAATTGCTGAATATGACTTTAATCTGCAGCATTCTGGTTACTCACAATGGTTTTGCTATTGGCAGAAAGCACATACGAGCAAAAATGTACCACAGCTTCATGCCTATCTTGACTCTTTTTTTTTTTTTTTTTTTAAAGTACTGTCAGGATGCCTGTAGTCTCCATGATGAATGTTTATTTAAACCCCAGGTGTCTACTCTAAAGAAATTGTGCTTCAGGTTGTTCAGAGATTGGTACCATAAGGAGTCAGGGATTCCCAATGGAGGTTGCTTTGAAGAGTCCAAACAGATTTATGTTCCATATAGAGATAAAACCTATTTCTTGACTTCAGAGTGTTGTGTTGTTATTGTTTCTTGAGAAAGTAACCCAGATGAACAAGGTACTGACAGCTCACATTCTTTAGGGACTTTAGTTAACATGCAAATAATGTTTACACACAGTACATGCATTAACCTATATATTCTATACAGCCCTACTAGGCAAAGTATACACATGAATATTTTTATGACTCAGTAAAAATTATATAATTATACTACTAATTTTCCTACACAGAGTGAGTCAGGCTTAGTTTAACATCCATTTTCAGTGTTCTGTAAATAAACTGATGATGCCCTCAGGAAAGAGGCATGGTAGATGTGTAGGGGAAGACAGATTCATAGAATGGCTTCACTTGGAAGGGATCTTAAAAATCATTTAGTTCCAACCCCCCTGCCATGGGCAGGGACACCTTCCACGTAGATCTCGTAGGAAAACAGGAGGAACAACACAAAAACTGTCCCCTATCCTTATTTCTCAGAAGCTACTTAACTGACCTACATGAACATGGAAAGTAAGAAGCACAGGACTCTTTCCTGATAAAATCTCTTCTCACAGCTTTCACATTGCTCTTTACAGTAGTTGGCTATGGTGAAGGGGACCGGAACTAAGTCTGCTACTCAAAATAGCTTATTCAAAGCAGAATGGGGAATGCCCAACACTGAAACACTGCCAGGAAACCACCAAGCACAACAAACAACATATTATGTTCTTCTGAAGTAGTCAATGGTTTCAGGACCTTGGGTAAAAGACACAACCTTTTGGATTGCTCTTTGGTGAGCTGGATTGCCACATTAAAGAATCTGAGAGGGAAAAATTAAATAGTGATTTGTTTTTATTCTGCCTTCCAGTTTGGTAAGCTCTCTGAAAAAGTTTAAGGTCCCCACACAAAAAGGGGCTGGAAATTCTGGCAAAGGCCCACTGCTTTCCTTGCTTTAAATGAGTATTTGGGGGTTTTGCTAGAGGAGTGATACAGTGTTATGGCTTCCCCCTTTTTCCTAAACCTTTAAATAATTTATGTGTACCTGTGTGGCCATATGTGTACATGTATGTATAACTCTCACTGCAGAAATGCCATCTGAAATAATGGAATTGCTGAAGTACAAATGGTTTGTCAAATATCCAGGTCACTTGCCAGTATGGCAATACTTCAGGATAGTAAAGAAGGTGCCTCTGTATTTGGCATCTCTTTTGTTAATACGAGTATGAGAACAAAGGCCCAGCTGATATTGCCGTGGTACCACCAAAGTTTGGAAGCTACAAATAATGAACAACAGCACTGTGCAGCTCCTTTTAGCAGAATATCAAAAATTATGCTAGCAAGTTATTTGAATAAAATTTATTAATTTCCTTTATGTTCTATTCTCAAGTTTAAAGCTCAAGTGAAATTAAGTGCTGAAGCTCTTTACTTGAAATTCTGGTTGCTATCAAATGAGTGTTGTTTTCACTTTTTTAAAAAAGAAAAAAACAAAAAACAATCACAAAAAAAACCCACCAAGAAAATAAACAGGAAAGTTCTCTCTCAAAATTGTCTTTTTTTCTTCACTAAGCTGTACTAATTACTGCTTTTCCAGTCTATCTGCAGAACTGGTGGAATCAGTTCTATCTACTGGAGAGGCTATGGCCAAAAGCACTGCGAACCTCTCTAACAAATTGCAGAGGCTGTGAAAGTGACCCAATCCCATTTCTTCCTGTCATACTGCATAGTTGTTATCGGGAAAAATCTGCTCTCTTTGTTTTACTCCCTAAAATGCAAGCTTTTCATCTTTGCTGCAAGTTAGTAGGTGGTCAAAACATCTTTCATCCTTCTTTGGGACACAAACTGGCACGTCCTTTGGAAGGTGTCTGTTGTGATTAATTTGTGAAGAGCAGGGACGCATGCAGTAGGTCACTGGGTTAAATTTGGGACAGACTTGTGTAGAGTGTAACTTTGCACCTTCTGCTCTCGGGAGAGAATACAGGTGTTGCCTTCTCCTTAGACAGAGTGGGCCACTATCTGTCTGTGCAGCGTTTTCCACAACCAAAGAGATACCAGCTATAATGTTCTCCCTTGAAAACTGAAAAAAGAAATGTTTCTTTATGGCTATATCATAGATTTTGACTA
Source organism: Phainopepla nitens (assembly GCA_013400175.1). Taxonomy (NCBI): domain Eukaryota; kingdom Metazoa; phylum Chordata; class Aves; order Passeriformes; family Bombycillidae; genus Phainopepla; species Phainopepla nitens. The sequence goes on along the minus strand of VXBQ01009883.1, from coordinate 507,752 downwards.
ATCTATAACTAAGTACCTAAACAAACAAATAAATATATTCTAGTGACTACTGCATTAGGATCCACAGATTCACACATCTGAATCTTGGAAGTACTATCAGTACATGCAAAAAACCAAATTTCACATGTTTTTCTAATGATCAAATGATCAGAATATCAATGAAATGACTATTTGGAAACTCAGAGCAAGTGCCAAGGGGATACCTGGATTACACCAAGGGATTCTGACTGTGGTTTTGATCCTGCAAAGATCTGAGAATTGCCATTTTGTTATCAGAAGGTTTAAGCAGGAGTTGCAAGCCTTCCCACTATTCTCAGAGACTGACATATACCTACATGCCTATTTAAAGTCCTTTTATCCATGGACTGGCCCTTATTCTGGAACTTGACTAACTTTCCTGCTGTAGACTATAAATCATCCCATGGAGAAAAGTGCATGGAAAGCAATCAATTCGGATGCCAACACCTATGAGACTACAGCCAAGGAAAGGAGAGGATGTAAGACAGAAAGGGACACGTGGACTCAGTGCAACTGCAGTCTGAAGGAGCCCAGAGAAAGAGATTTGATGTATTTGGGTACTCGTTCTGAGGGTATGTAAAGCCAATGCAGCATCTCTATCTGTGGTTTCTTACAGGAGTGCAAAGCCAGCAGAAGGCAAACACAAACAGAAGCTTTCCTTCTCCTCTAAGATCCAGAGGAGCTTATGAAATCTTCTTTGCCATGGTAAAGAATGAGGGATTAAAGCTAAAAAGACTGCTATAAGAAGAACTTGGATTTTATCTTTGTTTGAGAATACTTGCATTATTTGTTGAGCTTTTCATGAAGCTTTTTGAAGCTTGTTTTATTTCTTTACCCCCACAGAACTACAATGTACTCAAACACACTTAAAGCTGCAAAAGCCATCAAATCAAATCAAATCACATAGGAGATTAACACCCCAAACCCAAAACTAAGCCATGCTTTATCCCAGGGAAACAGAGTGGCTTGATTATTTCTGTTTGAAACTCTGTCATGGGAGTTTTAATCTCTGGGCATTCCCTATATGGTTCACAAACCCGAAAGGCAGAAAGGACCACCTACTCTGGCCTCCTGAAGGCAAATCAACAGCTGCCTTTATCACAAAGACTTGTAATCCTGACAGAGCAAAGAAATCCAGCGAGGTTTTTTTGACAGGCGCTCTCTTCAACTGTTACTGGAATTATCTATACCTTTAACCTCCAAGTTCTCTCTTGACAGATTCTGAAATAGCTGTTCCACTATTTTACCCTGGACTGACGTCAAGCTAAACCAACCATCAGTTCCCCGGGACATCCCTTTTATCTTTTTGAAATATCGGAAATACAGTTGGCAGCCCTCCAATTTTCTGGAATTTCCCATTTCCCAAGACTTATTATAAATTACCAGCCACTTAACAGAGCTTTTCAGCTACTTCCTTAAAAATTCCTGGATGTAAAAGTTAGTAGGATATGAGAATGTTTAATTCCAACCACTCTTGCCTCCCAGATCCTCTTTTGTTATAAGCAGCAAACTTTCTCTTCTTTCTGTATTACTGCACAGGATGGACACATCCTCTTCCACAGTTTCAAATACAAAAAACACCTGGGGAACACTTCTGCATTTTCTATTTTCCCTTTTTGGATATTAAACTAATAAATGTTTTATCACTACTTGTATTTCTTCATTTAACCAGAATGGCTTCTGATTAGAGTAACTTTTTTGTTATTGATGGCAGTGTAAAATCCCAATTTTGAGAGCTGGCAGAATATTCTTCAATAATTCCCAGTGCGTTCAACGCTTTTTACTTTAAATGCAATGTTATGCCAACACAACAGATTCTAACTTTGGAAAACATCTTTTCCAATTCTGAGTACAGCGCATACATAAATTCATAATCTCCTAGTAGATGATGTACTCTGATTGCACAAGGTCACTGTAAGGGATTTGAGGCCCCGTGATTCATGTTATTTAAGACTGTCCACAAATAGTACTGTTTAAAAAATTGCTTCCCTTCTTGCTTCATTTTCTCATGCAACAAGTCGCAAACATGTTATTTTCCAGTCCATTTTTAAGAGAATCACTCCAACTGAAAATCTTTTGGATTTCTGCTCATGTGCCACTCTCTCCAATGCCTCTCCCATAATGATAGAAACCTGGCTAATAAAATGCCAAACAATGTGATTCGTGTGCAATCCTAATGATTTAGACTTACATACACTGGTTTAGAGTTACACCAGACTTACGTAAGGCTGGTTTATGTGGTTGGGAATTCACTGATGTCACTCTCTCCCTCTATGGTTATTTACAGCCCCCGTCTGCCCATTTGTCTTCAAGGGGGATGCACTGTTGGTAGAGAAAGAGGCTACCGAAACCAGACATTCCCCACAGTCTCTACAGACCTTAGCTCGGAGACCCACAAAATCCCAATCCAAATCCTCAGCGGCACGGTGAGTGCCACCTGCTGCTACCTTCTCCCCTTCTTCTCCATTCACGAGGGGACACACACACTCTAGGACACCTTGGCTGTATCATATCTGAGGACAACACAAAAGGAATTAGTGAGGTCTTTGTGTACACCGTGGCAATCACCACTGCCACACTACCTTCAGGGTCACGGCAGGTTTGCTCAGGGCAGTGTTTTGGGCAGCTGTGACCTATGGAAGCTTTGCCTGGCTGATGAAATGTACACCCATACCTACAGTCTGGACAATCTTAAGAGAAAATGCTTTTTTTCTTTCTGAGAAGAAAAACGGTCTGTATGATTTTTCTGATGTGAATTGAGAAGCTATATTCTCCACAGATCTTGGAGACATGCAATTAAAGACTGTCAAATTTGCATGCACGCAGGATTCAATTGAAGGCTGAGCAGGCGATGTTATAACATTTCTCACTTGACTTGACAACCTTATATTCTTTTAACAGCTTTTGTGCATAATTTCCTTGCTTTAAACAAACTGAAGGTGCCATTGTGTAACCTGACCCCCGAGCTCATGAGGGTGAGGATGAGGGTAGAAGCCAGGAGATTCCTGCTTCCCAAGCAGAACGGGCTGACCATCACTGGTCTGCAAAACCTCACCCAAGCAGTCTGCACCACCACACCAAACGCAGATGAAGCAAGCAGAGCACAGGTCCCCGTTTTGTCAGAAACCTGATTTTTGAGGAAGAATTGAGCAAAGCCCCCAGCTGCCCTGGGCTTTCCTTAGCAAACTTTCTGGTTGGCCCGATGGATTTCCAGCAATGGCTGCAGTGTGTCCCCAGCCCACTCTCCAGCCAAGATCTCAGGGTTTTTCTCCACAGCATAAGGGCACCAGAGCTTTAGAAGAGCTAAAAAAAAAATGCTGAATGTTGGGAAATCAACGCATAATTTCAAGCTTTATTTTCCTTTTTCTTTCCCCCTCAGCTGAAACACTTTGGTGGTGGTTTTCCAATGACAGTCTGAGAGAGCGTCACAGCAAGAAAACTGTGACTCTGTGCACCTGAAGTCTGGAAAACCTACCGTGGTTCAAAATAAGGCTTCAGAGAGTGAAGTTTCATAGAGTGAAATCACAAGACACAAGGCAGCCAGTCCTGTTTCTGCTGCACACATAGAGTAAGAGGCATCAGGAGGCCTTCATGCAACAGGACGTAGCTGGCACATTCCAGCACTTGTGAAGGTGTTGAGTACCATTAATCCATGCCCTTTAATTAGATTTGAGATCCCTTGCAACAAGCAGGATCAAGTCATAAAAGCATGAGGACAAGGAGATTAAACTACAGATTAATAATTATATAGTATAAACAATCTGGGATAAAATAAAACTCTTATGCTCCACTGGAGATTCACAGGTTTATGTATAAAGCAGGAGATCTATAAAGCTCATTGATTAGTATTTCAAACAAAACTAATCTAAAAGCATTACAAATTATTAACTGAAATATGTAATACAAACAGCGTCCTAGGAAACAATCAATACTTCTCAGTGCCTGCAATCCCCTACAGCAATTTTTGTGCTAAAAAAGGGACCAGCCTAGGCCAACTCCAGCGCCTGCCAGGGAGTTTGTCTCATGTAAAAGAGAACAGTCCGCTATGTAAAAACAAGCATGATTTTTTCTTAGTTCTTCCCCCTCAACTTCTGCCTATCCTAAATGTACCTAACCTATATTGCAGACTGCAACAAAAAATAAATTGATTTAAAAATCACTCCACAAGTCTTTCTAGCTAAATCAAAGAACTTTGTTTCTTGCACTTTCATAAGAAACATTGTTATGCAGAACCCAATCTAATCTTTTTAGACAAACTTGACCACAGAGAGACACAGCTTCAGGAAAGGAAGAGACAATTTTGAGCTATCAGACTAAATGAAGATTTTGCCATTAGGACAATTTGAGTCTTGTAGAAATAGGCTCAGTTAATTTATATTTATCAGAGGTCAAGATCAGGTAAGTCTATCCACAGATTCATGCTATTACCTCAAGAATTTAAAGTGCGAGTAAGCCACAGTTTGGTTATATGCCCAAGGGAATGACAAAATGCTTTAAATAAATACCTGTTGCCTGATGAAATACAGGACAGCCACCACTGGATTATGAATGGCCTGATGCTATTCCACCACAGCATACTCTTCTCACATATAGTGTCTTAAAAGCAGACACATATGTGCATGTGTCTATAGTTATATATGTGTGTGCATATAACCACACATACATGTGTACATATATAAATGCACACATACATACATAAATCTATATACATGCGCACACATATGCACAATGTTTAATTACTGTCTCTTAAAAAATATGTATTATTATCACTATGTGTTTCATGTCACCTGGCATGAGCTTTTCAAACATTAAAAAATGACGTCTCTTAATTAAGAGTCCTATCAACAGAGCAACCCATCTTCATATGAAGAAATGCTCCTTTTACTCTACAAATTAGGTGTCTCAGTATTATTTGTAGCCATTATTCCACACATTTCTCACCTGAAGTACAGAGGCACACATGCATTCTTCTCTGCTACATGTGGCAAGAATTTTTCCAGAAGGAACACAAGAAAGAGGTGAAATTAAAACACTGAAAAAGATGTTTGGGCAAATGCTTTTAGTAATAATAAAGAAGAAGAGAGACGTGAAAAAAACCCTCTGAAATAGGAAAATCCAGAGGTAACAGTGACAAGTCAAAAGGATGGGGAGGAGCCAGGAGCAACATCCACAAGGACACTAAGAATCGTGTTATTATGGATGTGTGGAAGGGTTCAAGAAAAAAGAAGGAAAAGGACCAGGGTTACCTTGGAAAAAGAGACTGCTGAAGAGGCTAGGGGCTCATGGATCAAGAGCTGCTCAGAAGGAAAGGCGGAGGAGGAATAGCTGGAGAAGTTGCCAAGGGGAAAGGTCTGTAGTAAGGGGGCAGGAGCCCACTCCTGGCTCCATTGCTTCCAGGGAGGCAGAGGGGTTGGAGTGAGAACCGGTAAATGGATTGTGAGAAAGAGTGGCTATTGCCCAGTGTTTTCAGTGAGCAAAAAGAAATGGAAGAAGCTGAAGATAAAGCATTGCATACTACAGCGAGTATGTAAGGCTGTTGGGAGGGAGCCGAAAAGAGGGTGCAGGCGGCAGAGAGAGATGTTTCACTGCCCAGAACAGAGAGCGGAACGACTGCCAAGGAGCTTGAAAGAGCAGTAGGAATGAAGGCAACGCCGAGAAAGAAGATTTGCGGAAATTGTCTGCTCTCCCTCTGGGAGGTGGGATGATGCTGGGAGGTGAGGAGAGAGAAAAGTCACAGGCACTCAGAGAAGCACACAGGGAGAAGTGTCAGAGCAGAGAAGAGATGAGAGGGGAGAGGTAATCACTGGTGAGAGGCTAGAGAGTGGGTGAGGACACGGTGCCAAGAGATGATAATCCAGCTGATTAGAGAATTAGGCACAAGAGATGTCAAGCAAAAGGCAGAGAACAGAAGAGGCTACGGATGTGGCAAGAAGACCCTGAGCTTAAAATAAAACTGTCAAGCAGTCCAAATACACCAGCCATGCACTTCCCCTCTGCCCGCCCCCTCTCTCCATTGGCACCATCAGGGATCAACTATCTTATTACCGCAGGGAACAAACAAAAAATCTAGCTGCCCTCAGGCTGATCCTGAAGGAACAACAGAAGAGGAATGAGGAGAAATAAAAGCAGGCTGACATTAGCTGCTCGTGGATAAAAAGGAGACCTTTAGCACAGTTGTGTGGTTGTATTTGATTTACGAGGGCTCCTTCATGCAAAACGAGGCACAGCAGTGTAAATGGCTTTCTAAAGAACAGCAATTCCCACACATTAGAAAGAAAGGAAGCGAGGATGTCCTGGGCTAGACCGGGATAGCTTGGGAGCTGGGGCACTGGCACAAAGGCACTCTGCCCGCGCCATGCCCATGCAGGAGCAGCTACTGAGCCCCCAGCACCTTCCTAGGCAGCTCTCACTGTCCTGAGTGTGCCATCCCCTTGTAATGGAAAGGCTCGGCTCCTCAGGAAAAGGACTACCAAGCATGTAAAAATCCTGCTCTTTCTGACAAAGATGTCCGCTTCCAATTTAAGGAACAAAATACAGTAGTCTGGATTGCACACTACACATTTTTGTAAATGCTCTTTTATAGTAGCAAGTAATTAATCTTGTGTTACAACCTAAAAAGTGCCTCCAAGTTTTTGAACTTGTAAACAGCCGGAAAATGCCTACTTAGGCTAGTGTGCACATCTTCGAGTAATTCCTATTTGCTAATTACTCTTCCAGAAGCTGCCAACAGCCATTCTAACATTTTGCTAACCACGGAGGGATATCACATCGCATAATCATGTGAATTAACAACAGAAAGGTGGTGAAGAAATGGGATAAAAATCAGGTAGTTGAGAAAGAAATTAAAGCTAATTGATTTGCACCAAAAAAACCCTGCGGTATGTAAACACCATTTCAGAAACAAAGGAGAGGGCTGGGAAACAAGTAAACAAAAGTGAAACCAGCATTTGCAGAAGTTGTCAGAGTAGATTCCTTCTCTTGGTGACAGATGAGATGAGACTTAAGCCCAGGACCCCTTACAAATGAGACTTGCTAGTACTCCAGTAACCCACTGCAACCAAAGCAATATTCCCCTCTGCAACACAACAGATGTGATTCAAACTGGCAAGCCATGGCACACAAAAGCACGATGCCCTCCCCTGCTCAGCACAGTTTTTTGCAATATTCATCGCAGCGGCCCAGAGGGAATTTCAGCTCGCGGCGCGCAGAAAGCTCGCGATGCTCCTGCGCAGCAGAGCAGACCCCTCCCATGGCTGAAGGGGCAACAAAGGGCAACAAGCAGTGCTGTTGGACGAACCACCTCGAGATGGAGCTGCCGATGAGCCGATGGGGCTCCCTTGGGCCTGTGTGGGAGGTGGGGGGAGGCAGAGGAGGAAAATCAAAGAGGTACCTTTAGATATGAGTGTGTGCACATTTAACTGCAGCAAGCTAATGCGGGATTTGCGATAGGAACGCCTGCTCTGAAAATGGCAAAGGCAAGTTATTACCAGGATGAACATCCTTATTCAGCATCTCAGGGGAAGCTCTGGCCACTTTCAATCAAAAGTCTTTTTCCTGGAATGCTGTTAAGCTGTGGTCATCAATCCTATTCAAGGAACTGGAGGAATGGCTTCATATCACCGCTTTCCCTCCTCACTTGATGTGACATAAAATACCAGCACATTAGCACAGGCGAAAGAAACGGAGCTTGGCTGATAATGGCTGCACTCATGTATTTATTAAGCAGCCCAGGGAAGGAGGCACCAGGCGCAAGAAGACGCAGCTCCTTTATGGAATGAGCTGCCTAGAGCAGCAGCTTCCTGCTACAAAGAGGTTTCCTTGAAATGCCTCCAGAGTCACTCTGTAACCAAAGTGTAAAAGCAGCCACTTGCTGTGCTCTGATTGCCCACTTGAACTTTTCGAGAAGGTTGTGCGCATTTACCGTCGATCTTCAGCGCTGTGCTGCCAACTGACTAGCGGTGGAAACACCACAAAACCTGATGGTGGCACTCACACGACCCACACACTGCTCTGCCCCTATGCCTCAGAAGGGCATGAAGGGCCATGTAGCAGCACCTTCATGTGCTGGTGGGCCACAGGCAAACCCCCTGATTTAGGAGCTTGTGGTGCCACTGCTGGGGCAGTAAGAAGATATGATTCCCCTGACTTGGCTGTTCAACAAGACTGGTAAAATCTGTTAAAGGACAAGGTGATTTTCCTGATCATTACAGCCTAGACAGGAGCTGGAATTTGGCTCACATTGGCTGTTCAAATGCTTCACTACTGGGCACTGCTAGAGGGTTTAGCATCACTGCCTTCATTATCTCTCCCTGGCTTCATCTTGTCTGTGCTGCGTATACATAAGGACACATGGACCATGAGACTCCCAATGAACTCTTGTAATACCAGCTGTCAGCAGCTGCCTCGGAGTCAAGAAAAACATGTTTTAGAAAGAGATCGTGTCTATAAACATGGCAAAACTAATTATCCCAAGAAGGGTTCCCCTTCCTCTTAAAATTAGCAGTGTATACAGTCAGATAGCTCAATGTAAACACATCACTCTGAATTTCACCAGCTTCACTATCAAGCAAGGAAAAGTATGAATCCTGTAGGAAGTCTCTGCTATAACAGATACTAAATCTGACATGTGAAGAGTTTTATTGTAGTGTTTCTAAAAGAGTGGAAACAGAGAGAAATCACGTGAAGCCTAAAACCAGCAACACACCAAAGGTTACAAGAGAACTGTTAAATGAGTGTCCCTGTGAGAAACGGAGAGGGTAGCTGAAGCCCCTTCTGTGACTAAGGTAGTGGACAAGCTCCAATGAAGAGTCCAGGAGAGAAAAGAGTGAGGTAATCATTAGATAGGACATCTTGAGCTTGAGAACAGGAAGCTTTTCCAGAAAAACTGCTCTAGATAGTCTAAGCAATCATTTTGTAAAATATGAGGCAAGGAAGAGCCCTCAGGGCCAGCCATGGTCTGAGGACTATGTAAGCCGTATCTCTCAAGCCAAAAGAGTTCAGACGGTGTGAAGTGAGTATTTCAATTCTTATGGGTATTCTTAAATCTCATCTAGTTGTCCCTTTTTCCAGAGACAGAAGCAAAGTACTACCTTCAGTTAAGTATGGCTGTTCCTCAGACCAGTGAACAGGACATCTCCTGCAGTGCCCAGTGGTGCTGCACAGCTCAGCAGTAGCACCGGGATAATGGGATACATACACCCTTGTATTTAATGAAGGAGCCTGTACAAAAGAGATGTCTTCCAGTGACCACTGTAAGGCTGGAGAGCCCTCTAGCATGAAACAGGATGGTTGGAAATGAAGGGCTGAATGAATCATGAGCAAGGAAAAAAGGGCTATGGCACACCTCCACACTTTTCCATTTCAGGTCTGTCTGTAAAATTCAGCTACATCGAGGTGGTGCTACTGGCACCACTACTCAGAGAGACAGAAGCAAGCGAGTCTGAATCAATCAGAATCTGTCTAAGAACTGAGCAAAACCCAGCAGCACAACACAGGATGGAGAAGCTGTAATCATTTACATAGGAATAACAAAGAAAGGTGAGTCCAGCAACCTTACCCTGAGCAAAGGAATCATCAGGAAAGCCTCACCCAGTGCAGCTCCTGGGAGAAAAGGTCAGGAGAAACACAGCCAGATTTCTGAGCAGAAAATCCACTCGTCTTGCAAACCCCTTCCGTGTCCTTGGGTGCAAAGGCACTGCAAGCTTCTGCAGAGGCAGCCTGCCCTGGAGCCCCACTGGAGCAGAGTGGGGGACATGACAAGTGCCACAGGCCAGTCTTTCAAGCAAAGGAGCAACAACCACTTAACCAATGCAAAGCGACAGGCTCAAATGCTCGTGCAACAACGAAGCATCAGCAAAAGCCAAATGGAGATGAACAGAAACATGCTCTCGTATCCACAGCCATCTGTCCCTCTTCGCTCGTTGTTTTACAAATTGACCTACTGTTCCAAATCCCAGATTTTCAGAAATAGCTCTGGCTGAAGGTATTACCAGGAAAAACGATCAGTATCAGCTAACCAGTGTAACTGAGGAATTCTTCCTGGGAAGCTGAGGCAGTGATGACAGAAGCTGGAAAACTAAAATCCTAGAGAGGGGAAGCACAACACTGGCCACTCAGATACATAGGCAAGAAGCAGCAGGAGCAACATTTGACAGTTCAAGTGATGTTCTCTTCTGCCAAAAGCAGGTGAGAAAGCTTAACAAAGACCTTTCCTGTATTCTGGTGCAAATGATGCATTTCAGAGGATAACCAACCACACTGGCCTTGGAGTAAAGGAGACCAGAAAACCAAGGAGATTCCTAAAATCTATTACTGTACCAAATAAACAGCTAGTATTCTCCCATGAACTGAAAATCCCTTCAACTATTCCGAAACTATTTCTGCCTCCTCACTCCGTACAAAGACAAATTTATTCTCCAGTATATTCTTTAATATCCTAAGTAGGCTTGGTATTGGCAACCCCGTTAATTCAATATCCTCAGAGATCTCTACCATCTCTCCCTGTTAGGGTTTTCAGCAAAGCACCCATCCTCATAATTTTTCAGTCTTTTGAGCCCTTAATTTCCTCTTAACTTGGCAGGTCTGTACTGGCCTGACCAGTTTTATTATGTGCTTTCACCAGTGGCAAGTGAATAAGCCCCTCACATGGCTTTTGTGGGGGGATTTCCCCCAGCACTGCCAAAGGAGCCACGACTTGCCACGTGTCCTCCCCCACCTCAGCACTCCCTCTCCCTTTGGTATGGGGAAAGATGAAAACTCGAAAACGCAACAGATGGTCTGAAATCCTCTTCCTGCGAAACCCATCACTACGGCAGCAAGCTTAGGCAATATTTCAAATATTTCTGCATGTGCCAACAGCGGTATCCATGACTAGGGATGATGAAGAGACTGCTTGTGAAACTCCCCCATAGACACTGTTTGCAACAGCCTAGCCCTCTTGTTGAAGGCTCTCTTCCCTACTCTAAATCCAGTGAGAAAACTAATCTTCTCCAGATTTAAAGCTGACAGGTGGTACATGCATAATTAAAGATGACCTAACAGAGAATGCTCTCATTTCTGGCATATTATCAGACACTTAAGCAAAGCAATTATCAGTAGGCAATCTTTTCTGTCAACAGAGATTGGATGAAACATTTTGCCAGTCAGGAAGATACTGTAACGATGATACATATGTATTTGCAGATACTCCAGCAATATAATATAGACTTAAATCTTTCCTGTCTCAGACAAATGTCTTCATCACCTATGGAGGACCACAGCAACATCTCACATTTTCATGTTCCCCTGTGCCATTTCCACAGAGTCACCAGACAAAATACATAGGCTCCACCTTGCTCCTACTCATGTCAACCTTTTCCTTCAATCCATCTCCACTGCAAGTCCTGCCATTCCTGTCCACCTCAGGAAGGACAGTCTTACGTGTCCTCTCAAGCTCCTGCACTTTTTCCACCTGCATCACCTGGTAGATGGCTGATCTGTGGGCCAGGAAACCTTGTCTTTCTGCCTTTTTTCCCCTCCAAAAAGTAAGCAAAAGCCCAGAAAATGTGTCCTCCCCCTTTCTTACTCAAACACACACAAAAACTCAGCTCCTCCAACAGAACCCAATCAAGCCTCCCCCAAGCACCTTCTCCTTCATCCACAGGTAGCGGTCACCGTGGCACATCAGGGGTGGGGCACTATATTGCTCTTTTACTCCTTGTCATAGCTTTTATGACATGAACTCCTGCAGGGAAGAATTAGGGACCTCACACATCTCGATGGACTGTGCCTGTTGTGAACAACCATGTCTTACTCAGGACCACAAGCTGAGCATCTTTACCTTGGGAGCTGTGACGGCAGGAGAGAGGAGTGGCCGTGTTCTCCTTAGCTTACAGAGGGGGCAAACACAAGCGGAGATCAGTTGGGAATTTCACGTGGAATCAACCCAAAAATCTATACTAGAACTAGGAATATCTTCCCTGCTTTTTGGTTAACAAGCAGATGGCATGGTCTCCCAAAATAGCAGTGTCATCCATGTAGTTTGAAAGAAGCAGAAACTTTTTAACCTAAAACTCTTAAAATGCTTCCTTCAAGCCGTGTTTTGCAATGAATCCAGAGAGAGTTCTGTGCCTTTTTTTTTTTTTTTTCCTCCCAAGCAGGGATTTTAAAAAAAGAATATTTTGTGGAAGAAAGACAGGGAGAACAAAAAACAATTAGGAAAAGGAAAGCCTAAAAAGGTTAGCGGTTTTCTTAATTTTGAGAAAATTAGGGCTGTGAGAAGTATTATAAACTGCAATTACATACACACATGGGATTGCATTTTACCTTACGAAAGAGCTGCTCTTAGGGTATAAAATTGCTTTAATATTGCACTACGACAAACGTTTTTTAAAAAAAAGGCTTATGATAATGGATTTTCAAAGCAAAAGTAAAGCTGCTTTTCCCTGAGAACAGGGCTTTAGAGAAGGGAAACTTCACAATGCCAGTGGTGTGCGTTTTGCTGCATTTCACAAGATCTCTCATTATTTAAATTCCGATGTATTTATGTCATACATGGATAAATGATCTTATTGTTCAGAGCATGTCTTTATATGAACATCTTTGCTGTTAGAACTAGCATTATTTAGCTGCTTTTTTTTCTCTTTCCTTACCAAGTCAGAACAAAAGTGTCTTTTATTGCAGTTTTGTGAACTTCATGCAAATGGCAGTTTTTACACATCAATCGTCAGTTTAATAACACTAATGATAAGAGGAGAATTGAAAATAATAGGCTGATTTTTTGGCAAGCAAATCAGAATTTATAGAGAAGATTCTACAATGTCAAACTTTATGCCCTGTATTATCAAAAGCACGAGGAGTGAGAATTAAGATTAAACCACTGACTCGTTAGCAAGCTACACTTACTAAACCACAGCTTTCCTGCACCAAGATTGATTATTTAGAAATGCACTGTACAAGATAGGAGGAGATAGTGATAGTCTTCTGGGACAGCAGGGAGCCATTTACACAGCAAAATACATTTGCCTGGGGATAACCAATCTGACTCAGCAGGCTCAATATCTCTCTCAGTTAAAGCAATACTGGTTGGTCTCCCAGTCTTCCCTAAGGCATAGTTTGGTCATTCCTTCTCCTGCTCCATCCCACTCTTGCAATCACACTACTTTGCAGCATTTAAATTCCAGTTTTGCACCTATCACTCCCCTGAGTAGCCCTGGTGACTTTACAGGTGCTGGTTATAGGCAGTCACGCTGCAGGACCAAGCATGGGAAGAGGAAAATGACCTCATATGAGTAGCTAGGGCTGTGAGAACTAATGGACTTTCTGTGGATTAATGGATGACTACAGAGAACCACATTTTGAAAACACAGCTTGATCATGACCACAGGAATAACACTAAATAGAAGAAAAAAGCATTTGCTTTCCCAACATGCAAAAAACCAGATGTGTCAAAATGCCAGCTTTTGACACAAAATATCACAGGAGAAGTGAGTGACCGCAGATTTTTAATACTACTACGAACAGGTGCTCAAGCAGCCGTCGTAGTTTCCCATGACAATCATCGTCTAAGGACAAACTTTACATCTGTAATGTCTGAAATCCCTTTTTTATCCAGACAGACACGCAGAGTCCTATACCCTGGACTACTCCAACCCTGTTCTAATGCAGGAGGTATAGATTGAAATTGCACTTTGCTTCCTCCCACTCACCTTTGGCTATGATCAGGACCCACTACTAAATTGCTCTGCTATTTAATCTCATTCCACACAGGGCATCTTCTTTTCCACACAGTCTGTGGGTTTGACGCTTTGGTTTCCAGCTACAGGCTGTAGGGGCAGAAACCTTTCCATGGGAGAATTTTAACTGCTACCTTCCTACAGTCAGCACCCTTCAGTTTGGCCGTATTTCCTGGTTAATGCTCCCACAACTTGAGTAACCATTTCCATGTGGAGAAGCCTGTTCTATGGACTGCTTAAACTGTGTTGCATTTCTATCCTCCTGCCTTGTGTGGCTTTGCCAAAAACCAAGTTTTGGAAAGGAGGAATGGAGCCCGCTCCCTTATCATTACTTATAGCACGTACTTTCAGAGTTGCTTTTTATGAGGACACAAGTGGGAAAGTATATTTTTAAGAAGGACAAAGACTGCTGAAGTTTTACAAGAAGCTCCAAGACAAGCAGAGCTTATTATGTACCACAGGATGAAATGTAGCATCTTTGGGGAACAGATGTTTCATCATCAAGCAGCAGTCTGGGAGAACTGTGGGAGCTGGGCTGTCTCACTCATGAGTAAACTAGGAAATTACAGGAGCTTGTAGGTGTTGTCTGTGTGTGAGGTCAGAGACAGAGAAGCAGTTAAACCTATCTCTAAGGTACTGTCCCTGTGCGGGTGGATGTAGTAGGTCGTTACAGAGAATAAAATTGTGAGAAATAACTATTCTACTCAACACCATCACTGTGGTTGGGACTAGTGTTAGCAGTGGGGTTTGGTGGGCAAAAAGAAGAACAGTGTGAGGAACACACTGTGTTACATTACTGTATGCATGATGAAAGGGTAAGTCTCTGGATTTCTGCTGCATTGCCACCATCATGCTCCTACCTGCCCACATCGTGGACCTCACCACACCTCTGAAGGAGACTATAAAGTTTGTGTCCTGTGATCTGCTGCTGCTCACTACAGTCCAGCCCCTCACCGCTAGTGAGAACAGTAAGAACCCATCTCTCTCCACAAATCAATGCTAGAATTACCCCACAAGCAAAATCCAGGCCAAAAAGGAAGTCCTCAGTGAAATGAAGCACTGCATTAAAAAACACTGCTTGAGCTGGGAACACATGACTAGATTTTTCTCAAGTCCCAATTCCTGATTAAAAAATGAGAGCTGTGCATGCTCACACCTTTTGCTGCAGGCTGGTATCCACTCCAAACACCATCTCAAAAAATACTTTTGCTTCATCAATACCTTTGTGATTCAACCAAAAAAGAAATTTAAATAGCATCTGACAAGCTTTGCATGGTAAACATCAGAAAAAAACCGCTTTCCAAGCCTGCAGCCAGTTGTTCTATAATATCTTCTGCTTTGTGCTGACAACCTTTTTTCCCTCCAATCATTCAGACACAATGCCTTCAGGTCTGTCTAAGTAATGTAATTTACTGGAGTGGAATTCCCTTGATACCTTCTGCAGCACTCAGTGACAGTATCATTTATACTCTACACTGTCATGCCATGACACTGATACATTGGCTTTCATCCCTCATTCAGCGCAGAGGGTGCAATTTCACCTTCCATTGTGCCCTTCTGCAGACTGCGCGTACAAATTCCCTCCATTCATTCCTAATTACAAACCTCTGCTGAAATACTCTCATTAGATTTATATTTCTCACTCCAAAGTGTCAATCTTATTTCAAAATTCCAATTTTCTGAGAGATTCATCCATTAGCAGCAACCTCCAAAGCATTCCTTAACCGAGTGCATTAAAAGTGAAGCTGGCAGAGCAGAGACGCACTTAAAATACACCATTACAGCAAATCTCCATTGCTAATGTTTTTGCATTATTTGAGCAATGCAATAAGAAACCTGTGACTGGCCAGCCCTGTTCCTCCAGCAGCGATGGGCAGAAGCCACTGGTCAACTTCTGTGTCCAGCTCTGCTCCCACTGTGAGGCTGCACCACATCCCAAAGCATCTGCTGCTGTCACTGTCCCACAGTACAGCATGAGGTGGCTGTTCAAAGGACTCCAGAGGCTGAGAGCCACAGAAAGAATTTATAACAACTGTAAAAATGCCTGAGTACAGCTTTTTTTCTGTGGTAAAGTTAAAAAAACAAACAAACCAACCAAAAACAAGCTGGGGGTTTCCCAAGGCAGCAGTTCTGCTCTGCAACCCAAAAAGTTGTTAGAGCTCTTCAGCTGAAAATCTCAACCACATTGTTTGTGTCACTTGCACTAATCCTAATTTAGTGGCCACATGCAGGACTGTTCCCTTCAAACTGTGTACAGAAAATACAACTTCACAGATTCCCCAGAGCAGCTTTACAAGTAGTTAAAAAAAAATCAAAAAAGAGATCCTTCTACCTCTTCAAGAGAAAAGCAAACACCTTAAAAACCTCATCACCATACAAGGGAAAAAATGAAGAGCACAGCAGTGGGTACTGATAGTTGCACAATGCACCCAGTGTGCCATCTCTAAAAATAGCCTTGTGGCCATACCCCTGGAAGAGTCCAGCATGTCTCATCCCGCTGGAAAGCACAGCAGCAGCGATCAGCGCAGGAGTGCCGCTGCCACATGACGCACATGTTGCACTCCCTCCTGTCATTATCTTCAAAGCCATCAGGTTTGAACTTACCTGCAGCACAGCAGTAGAAAAAGAAGGGTGTGTGGGAAAGAAACCACCTCTACAACTGTACTGAAAAAGGGAAAATTCCACAGAAAAATATCACAGCAAATGATTACGCCCCTTGTCAGCATCTGGGCACCTACAGAACTGAGAAATGCAGGAGTATAACAGAGGTAATGTAATTCCCTGCAGCAACCACTGTGAAGGAAACTAATAATTGTTTAAGTTTTGCCCATTTCCATCTGAAGTATTTTAAGTCTTGATTACTGCATCAGCTCTCTTGCCTTTGTACTTTGTACCAAGGCAAAAGTCGGTCCAATGAGCAGGCACAGATCCAGAAGCAGAAGGGAGCATTTCAGCAAAAAGGCAAAAGTAAGGCAACAATGACAGGTGCTGAGCTCTACTAGGAAGAGAGGGAGGACTACACCAAGCTAATTTAAAGGGATTTCATATTGCCTAATGAAAGACTCACCATTGACAGCGTGACTAGTTCATAGAAGAAGCGCGTGTACCTCTAAGTGCCTCCAGCACCGCACATCCTCTACGCCACGAGGTGTTAGTCAGAGTGAAAAACCTATTGTCTTACAAAGCCCAGTTCTCAAGACCAACACCTCTGCTACCCTGCATAGCCTGGCAAAGCTGGGAAAGTAACAAAGTGACAAGAAAGCAGTGATGCTTAAGCTGCCACACAGCAGAAAGCAAGTTTTCAGCCTCTACCTTGGGTCCTGCAGCTCTTGGATAGATGCTCTCTCCCCTCATCCATCACAAGAATGACATCAGACCGAGAAGCCTGACACACACAGGCACACTCATTCTTTGGAAATGCCACAGCTACTTAATGAGCGAAGCTGGGACAGCACCAAAGCTGACACCACGAAGCTATGAATTTCCCTGCATATACTGACATCTCTCTTTAATATTTCTCTTGGCCACGAGCTGACGTATCAATTAATGTGGTCAGAACACATTTAGCAGTTCAAGATACCGCAACTGGTTTAGTGGATTCCTAACCAGTGCAACTACCAGGAAAAGCATCACACAGTGGATTTCAACAGTCACCCTAAAAACAAACCAAAAGGATTTTATGTGCCAAAACTTAACCCTAAGAATTTATTTCAAAAGCTCAGCAGATTTATATAGATTTCCTATTTTTTTTCTCCTTCACTTTTTCTTTGCCAGAAGATGAAGTTCTGGATCAACAATAAGGTACACCACTGAAGTTTTGAAAGTTTTGACTTTTAAGATCTTTCAGTCTTCTCCAAAGCTGCTTTTTCCAGACAGCAGAACAATTCTGCTTCCAAAATTCTTTCATCACCACCTTTAACTCATGTACTAAGCCTAACTACTTTTTCTTTTTTTTTTCCAGTAAGAAGCTGATGAATTAACACAGCCAGACCACACCACAAGTAACCTCTGACTCTCCTTCCAACACAGACCCATTTACAAGCATTAAAACCAAGGACTCACCCACCAGACAGAGCTGAAGCTGTAGGCAAGCCAGTCATCAGAGCTCAGAGAAATATTATGCTTGCTCCACAAATGCTGAAACATTTGAATCTTATTTTTAGTTGTACACAAAGGGCAATAAATGGAAAATCTTATTGTAACCACTGCTTTTTCGTGGCCACCCACACTTCCAACACCTACAGCAAAAGTATATAAATGTAAAAGCCCCAAAACTCATGGCTCATCTGAACAAGGAATGCAAACTAGCTAGTTGCTGTTACTTTTTTTCCAGTTTGTATCTAGAGTGCCATTACATTCTGTGAAACATTGAAGACAACTTTTCACATGCTGTGCACATCTGCTGTCCAGGATTCTGATGGGTTTTCATACATTTTTCCCACTACCAGTGTCCCTGGTAAAGTCCTTCACTAAGTTAGCTGACCACTGACTGGTTTTCAAATGATGAAGTAGAGAAGGTGCTTCCCCCTAACTCTCAGTTTCTTCCCCCACTGCCCAAACTACTGAGGTACAAGGAGTTAATGCTTCACTTACCTGTGAGAAATTATGCTGAATACTCTACCCAGAAACTGGCAATTTAAAAAAAAATCCCTTTACACTCATAACAGTAGAAGAACTTCAAACAAATTGCTGTCAAGGATGATTTCATTGTGTTTAAATGCACTTTACTTCAAGTCACTTTGCAAATTACTCTTTAATTCTATACCTAAAACTCTCAGGTCTACTATGATGCCAGTTCACTCTTCTGTTTGTCCTATGCCTGATTCTTTCCATTTACAGAAAGTAACACAAGCACGAACCTAATTATCATCTGAAAACCCGCAGAAAACTAATTCAACTAACTGAATAAAAAAAGAAATAAAGGAAAAAAGGTCTGTTTAAAGACCAGACCCAACACGAGGGTGATGCCACGTCTGGCGACGTTGAGAGCGAACAATCTCGTGCCATAAATCATCTTGCTGTCGCGGAAAGCGCCGGTTATTACAGCGAGAAAACGATCCAACGCTTGTACGTCTCGACTCTTTGTGCATCGTAACAGGAAACATGTCCTACCAGCCAGCAATCAATATTTAACTAAATGATCGAAGACAGCGTGCTGGCTCCAGAAAAATGTACCTTTACCTGCCCTTGCTCATCAACTGCCCGCTAGACCCAAAAGCACACCACCTTCCTGCAGCTCCTGACAAGGCAAGGGCAGAGCCGGCTGCTCCCCACGCACGCTGCTGGAATCAGGTGTGGGCTTTTCTGCCGAGGATTTAGATCGCGGGACCTGTGTGCTGAGCGCCGCAGAAGCGCGGGTATCTAAGTATTATGAAAATAAATGGGTCATACACCACTGAGCTAACAACCACACCACCCCCAAGCCGGGCACTGAATGACTGTGCAGGGCTCTGCCAGAGGGAGAGGGGAGGTTGAGCCAGCAGTGAAAACAAAACTGATGTGGTGAGATGGATTTTACTTTTCACTGGTTTGGGTTACAGAGAAAGTTGGTCTTGCTGTCATCACCTCTCAGGCTTTTCTGTGAAAAACCAAAAAAATGCAACATACAGGCTGGTAAGATGTCCTGTGGAGATGGGCCCACAGGGAAAGGGGAAGTGCCGCTGGCCCTGGGCGGAGGGAAGCTGTGACTCAGCCCCCCGGGCTGGCGCACACACACACACACACACACACACACACACACACACACACACACACACACACACACACACACACACACACACACCAGTGCTGTCACCTGCCACAGCAAAAAATAAAAGTCCTCGCCACAACACGGCGGCCACACGGGAAACACCGAGTAAACAGATCAGTGATGCTGCGCGCCCCCGCAGCCCGTGGCACCACTGGGGTGACGAACAAACAACCTGTGGTCAGTGGCAGAAGGCGAGAGGTGTCAGAGTAATTTGGGTTCATATGGCACACTGCACTGCAACAAACTCTGCTGTGAACAGCTAAACACAGGCAGAGCCCTCCTCCTGGCCACACAGCCCACGGTCATCGCGTGTGCCCGGAGGGGGATGCCTCCAACACCGGGGTCTTGGGCAGAAATCTCCTCTGGCTCACCACCCACAGAGGTGTACACATGCAGGCACCCTGCCTGAAGCCACACTAGCAGTTTTCAGGCCACACATTTGTCCAGATACATATTTTATTTTAAAAATCGTATACATACATACATACATACATACATATATATATATGTACATTTTTCGCAGGTTGTGGTGGTAGGTGGGTGACAGACATTTCACCGCCAATATCTGCATACTTAAAATTTTACATTATTTACAACTGCCTAGAGATCAGCATAGGACAGATGTCAAGAAATCTTTCTAAATTTTTTATACACTCATACCTAGCAAATATGAAATTTCTGTAGAGAACTTTCTGAGTTTTGGGTTGCCTTATTTTTTTATCCTGTGTAAACCACTTTTAGGCCCTTGCTGAATTCAGAACATTGGATAAGCAGTACAAATATGGTCTTTTTGTGAGATACAGAAGGACATTGACTGGGATGTTATTTTTGCTGCTTTTGAAGGAAAACAGGGCTAAAACAAAATGAGAGATGTGAGCAGAGTACGGACACTGCTAGGAGTAGTCACCTGTCTCCACTAGGATGCCAGCAGCCCTGCCCCAGCAGCTGCTCCCCAGCTCTGTACATTCTCTGTCATTCATGACTGTTTGGGACAACAAATGCAGAGAGCCTCTCAGCAGAGAGCACAGCTTCTCCCTGACTGCTGTACTCCCACATTACAATACACTCAGTCTGACCTACCCAGGACTAATTCCCAGAGAACCTGGGGAAATGGGTTTTTCTTTACTTCCTTGGTACATGCACCATAACAAGGTTTTGCAATATGCTCCATCAGAACAAGCAAGGAACATTCTGCTTTGAACTCACACATCAGTAAATATTATTTTTATGGAGATTTTATCAATCAGCATCCTAGTAGTATTAGAGAAACAAAATAATAAATGGAAGGGGAGAAAGGTGCACTTGTTCATCCCACTGCACCCTGGGAAAAGCAACAAGAACGCAGTTGTTACAGCTGGGTCAACCTTGTGCAACTGCTCCTTCCAGCAGGGCTAATTAACAAGTGAAAGTCCGCTTTTTTCCTATGGAAATTGCTATAATGAGGTAATTGTTACAAGCAGAGCCTGTCATGAAAAACAGCCAGACAATGGGAAACACTGAGAAAACAAATAAGCAACGGGCAGCTCGCCCTCATGTCTACCTGTGCCGGTGTGGATCTGGACAAACACTGGGTGCAACCCCAACCAACAGCCAGTGAGGTAATGCAGGGGTTTTCTAGGAGCTAGAGTACACACCATGCTTTAAAAACTATGCATAGCTCAAGCATATAACAACAGTTAAAAGAGAAAGAAGAAGGAAAGAAAAAGGAAAGGCACATATTTGATGACGGCTCCTCTATCCTCACACTGGTTTTCAAGCTCATTTGGTCCTCAGGCCTCATTTTGTTCCTTGAAAAGGAGACGTCTGACTATTTGTAGCACAACAAAAAGCAAGACAAAACTTCCTATGCACTTCTTGGAATGAGAGAGGGTTTTTCTTTCCTATTTCTGTCAGCTTTTTCAAGTCCCCAACAGGGTTGATATTTTTGAAGTTAGTTCCTCTGGAAGTGTTGTTAATAGTGAATTTGCAAGATGTCTAATGATAAGCTTTTCAAACATCATGAGAAAAGCCTGCAAAAAAATTGTGAATAAGGCTTCCAAACCTCATGGGAATAGTGCTAAGTAGGACTAATGAAAAACAAGCTTTTTCTGCCTGCCTAGCTGTTACAACTCATATTTTCAAGTCTTCTTCCCTTAAGACAAGCACTAAAAACAAATTTCAAGCCAGATCCAAAATTTTCCTGTAGTCAGACAATTCCTGCTGAGGGGGATTTGATTAATAACTGCACCAGAGAATGCCAGACCCTCAAAGAAATGGCAACATTCTCCCTTTTTTGGAAAACAAAATCAAACTCACACCTTGTAAGGCCTCTTTGACAGTGAATTCTGTTACTACCCAGACTTTCTCCACTGCCTATGACTTCACCATTGTTTTTGCGGATACTCATCACACCAGGAAAAAAAGAACTTCCTCTCTTTAAAAAATTGAATTTCCATATGCATTAAAGAACACTATCATCCTTTTGCAGTAGACTTTTTTTGCTTTAAATAAATCTTTTAGTGTCACATAAGCTTATGTATAAGTAGTACTTATACATAAAATAAAGTACTTTAAATAAAGGTATATTTCTAATGTAAATGCTTTGGTTCCAAAACAATCACAAATTTTTAGAAGTAGTATTACAGATCAGTTCCTAAGATTAAAAATGGTATTAGTAAGCATTCAAGAAAAGCTGACCAGTAAGGAGTTGTCTGCTTCATTGACCTGTTCTGACTAAACTGCATCATATGCATTGGTTAATGCAGTGAACAAACAAGGACAGTAACGTGTACAGTGCCACACTGAACCACAATTTTCTATCACCTCCTTGTGCCAAGATGCTCTATACCACCACCCCAAAGATAAAAACCTCTTAACCAAAGAGTTTTGGTTTTGTTTTAAAAATTAAAGAAATTAAGTTGTGCTCAAGCCTCTTCCCAAACTCGTCAGCTCTGGAGTGTCCCACCCTCCACAGAGCACAGATCATCACATCCATGCCATCCTTATAGTTGTTCAGAAGCTTCTTCTACCTCAGAAACCAGAATTAGGGTTAGAACTGCTGAAAAACTGCAAAGGGTCACACCAATTTCTCCCCACTGATTCTATGCCAGGCTGTGCTATGGAATGTTTCAGAGGAAGACTCAGTCATCGTGGGATCAGGGATGAAATATGTGCACAGGACCATAAACTGCTCCCCATCTTGGGTGAAATACCAAAGCACAACAAGCACTGAGGACTATTACCCCCGCTGAGAAGTTAGGAAGGGATCTGCAGTCCCCTCAATCTGTCCCTAGTAGATCTATGCACAACTTTCTTTACCCTCCTACAGTCAGGTGGAGCACTTAATTCCACCTGGAAGGAGCTAGAGGTAGCGATGTGCATGCTTCTGATGCTTACAGAGCCTTTTGGAGCAGCGGGCTGAAGGATGAATCAGCACCAGGGCTCCTCCAAGGGCAATATTGCAGGAATCCGAAAGGAGAAGGCTATGGATTTTATCATGGGAGAAACAGAAGGGTGCCTGCAGTCCTGTTGGGCAGATGATGGCCTCCAAACTGACACGGAGGACGTGCAGCTCTGGCAGAGCACACCAAGGTACGTGTACACACACGCAGCCCGTTGCAGAGAAAAACAAAGCATAGTTAGAGCAGTGGGGCGAACAGAGAGAGCTATTTTAAGTACTTCTCGCTATGGTTTACCGTAGTAGCAGAACACTTAGAAAAGCTGTCAAAATGACAATCACTATTTAGGTTAAAAAAGCAAGTAACTACTTCAATAACAATTTATTCACCACCTAATGTTTGCAGTTGAATTACAGCTTTTATGGTGTTTTTCTGAAGTGTGATATTTACTGCCTCTACTTTGCCTCCCCATGATCTTATTTTTCCTTTTTTCTTTCGTTTTTTCTTTAAATAGAAAGCAATTGGAATCATTACTTACATGTAACTTTTCTAGGTTCTGTGCTGGCTAAAATGTTCTCACGATGCAGGGAACAGGATCAATGGAGAAATTAAGAGGCTGCAGCAATCCATTAAGAAGTGACCCTCCGAAGTTCTGTAGGGTGGTGTTCTGGCAACTTGGAGCAACCTAAAATGAAATAAAGGGCAAGAATTTAAAAAAAGCAAACACTGATTCTTCACAAACACCTCTTTGTTTTTTCCTTCTGATTCTAAAAAACACATTGGGGCATCTTTTTTCTTAAATATAGGTCTTTCTGCCAAACATGACAATTACTTTATGTCCATTCCACACTTCTTAAAAGCTTTAAGCTGTAGATACCTTCCTACAAAGACCATGTTTTCCATTCACGGTATGAATTCAGTATGAGGCCCCTGAAAAGAATTACTGAACAGATAAACCAACATTCCTGAGGTTATTCCACCAGATCACACCACAGGTATGTGCACTGTTACACATACATACTAAGGAATTCTTTACTGTGATGGTGGTGAGGCACTGGAACAGGTTGCACAGAGAAGCTGTGGATGCCCCATCCCTGGAAGTGTTCTAGGCCAAGGCTGGATGGGGCTTTGAGCGGCCTGGTCTAGTGCTAGCTGTCCCTGCCCATGGCAGATGGGCTGGAGCCAGATTAGCTTTAAAGCTCAACCTAAATCACCCCGTGGTTCTATGAAAGTGCACATCACACCAGAAAGGAATTATAACAAAACCTGCAGATTTATCTAGTAGGCTTTAAATAATAATTTATGCTGGGTTTTGTCAAAGCTTTGCACTGATTTTATCAAGGAATTTAAGTTAGGAACACAAAATTTGTTCCTTTGTTTCTCCTTTACTCTGGGGATCTTTGAAGAAGAAACACCATCAGCGTAATCTGGTATCCCTGGGTTGATGCGATGTGCATCAAAATCCTGCAGCCACCCTAAAGCAAAGCTACCTGCCACGCCAGTCCACGCCAAAAGAAAACTGTAGAGAGAATGAAATGTTCATCTGCCCACAGAAAATTCACTGTGCTGTCACCTCTGTGCAAGGGGCTCAGGGTTCAGTCCCTGGAGGGGAAGGCTGGTGAGAGCAGGGCTGGGGCCAGGGGTGAAACCCCCAGCAGCCATATCCCAGCATCAGCACACAGCCCAGATCCCACAGTGTGCACAACCCCAATCCCAGGCTCCGGAAAAGGCTTCCCTCATCTATCAAGGAAGCGGTCACACTCTGAAGTGGTTGGGGAGGAAATACTTGTGGAAGGAGAAGTAATTAGCTTTAAGCTACAGGGGTTCTCAAGTTGAGGTTTTCAAGTTGCCAGTGCCCAACACTTTACTGTTTTCCTTGAAAAAACATTGGAATGCTTAACTACTATTTACTTGAGCAAACTTGGCAACTGGGAATGGAAAGGAATATGGTTTTCTTTTGAACAGAAGGGGACAGCAGCAGTACAAGCAGTGGCATGTATCTGCTTTCACAGGATCACTGCAAAGGCTGTGTCTGCAGAATTATCACAAACTAAAGCTAGATAAAGGGGGAGGTGAGGAAAAGGAAAAGAAACCCCTGAAGTTTAGATTTTTTAGAAAACTACTATAATTTTTAAAAAACTTGGAGAATTAACTCTTCAGTAAAAAATTCTTGTTTCTCAAGAGATGTCTGCTATGTCTATTTTTGACTAATGCCTGTATATGATTCCATAAAAAAGTGGAGGGAAAAAAAATAGTGCAAATGAGAGAGATTTGATGGTTGTTTTTCTAAGTATACTGTTTCTGGTAAAAAAGTTCAATATTTTCTGAGCAGTGATCCCACTGCATTTTACTCTAAGTATTGTGGAGAATTGGTTCACTTATGAAAAGCAGATTATTTCCTCTGGATGGCACCCTCCTAGATGGTTTACCAACAGCTGCTCAAACTCCTGCTACCTTTAAGGATTACCTAATTAGGTACTTGAAAAGAATCATGAGGCTGTGCTAGAACACAATGCTTGTGCCTCTTTAGTTTATACGGTTTTCTCCAATTGGGCATAACATTCACTGACAGACTGTAAGAATACCAAATATTTATGCAAATATACATTATTTCAATTGCCTATAAACCTAAAAATATAAACTCTAAAACTGTTCAGTCATAAATCACTGGTAGAACAAAAATAACTGTTGCTTACTCAATGGCCAAAGGTCTAAAACCAGGGAAGTCTCTGTGTTTTCAATGATAAGTTAGTTTCCTGAGCAAAAATTGCACATGCCACAGTGCATCAGAAGAAAAAAAGAATAAACAGAAGTTGGGAATAGGGAAACAAGTGAAAAAAAAAAAAAAGGGCTGGGGTGGAGGAAAAAGACTTTCAGCACCACTGAAGCTTTTCTGAGAAGGTCTGATTGATGTTCACTGCTGTAGAAAGCATGAGGCTGCATCCCAAACATTTCATTCCCTTTTGCAAATGTCTCACTCCATACCTCTCCCCATGTTCCCCAGATATTCTTGCCCTATGCGGGATGATCCAGCCAGCATCAGGTTTTACACATGATCTAAAAGACTAAAGCAGGAATCTCTCTGCCCAGGGGTCAGCTTAGGGTAGAATGAAACTTAACCCCCGCCCATGCTCAGCACGAGGGCTTCTTCATGCTTTCCATTCGACAAAAGACTTTTCCTGAAACAGGCCAATTATTAAAGGCAAAGCTGTTACTACAGCTGCAAACTTACAGGAATACATAAAAACTGAGCTCATATGAAGAGCCAATGGTGCACCTACTCAAGAGGAATTTCAGCAGTTTAACAGGCTGATCAGCCAGGTTGAACTGGATCTCAGGCAGGGTAAGACGCACTCTCTGCTCGAAGGCTTGCTCACATCGAAGTCTCAGCTCTCAGCACAGACCTGCACATGTGGGCCATCAGTTAACAGGGTCATGAGAGGCCACAAAATCACTGTCCTACACCAGCTTGAAGACTCAGCTCCTGCAGTCTTGGAGATTGCAAGAAAACCTTATATTTACTCTAAAAAGAAGCATCTGCCTTAACAGCTTGCAAAGAAATCTAGAAAAATAACAATACTTCCAACTGGACTTTGTAAATCTGTTTGATTTTTTTTAAACTTATATTATTTAACAACCACTTGTACATTTTTGAACCAGGTTACCTTTTTTTTTTCTCCCCCTTTCTGATGGTTTCCAGTACTGCCTGGCAGCTGAAATTAGCACTGAGGAATGCAAATGTAAAGGAAGACACATCAGACACTCTAACTGGCAGAAGAATGCATGAAGTTGAAAAACCATTTGCTTCAATAAAACACCTTCCAGTTTGAATTTCTGTTATACAGAGAGAGTGTTCAAAGGAGAGGTTTTGTTTTTAATAGGGCTTAAATGCTTAAGAGGAGAAAAACTGGCAAGTTCTTCGTTTGCAACAAACCAGCCAAGAAAGGTGAATTGAGAAGGGCATGATAAATGTACCTGGGTATTACTCCACTTATTATGAAGATGTTTCAGACACAGAAAATCATGCAGTCATGCTCAAGAAAACTGGAGATGCTCGGTGGGCCATGAGAGAAGTGAGCAACAAATACACAAATGCAACACAGTGGGTTGTTTATCCTGATGTTGAGCATAGGTGGGTAAAATGAGGGCAGAGTAAAATGACAATGACCCACACAAGGAGACAAGTTGGTGAGCTTCTGTCAGATGTGGACAGGAGGAAAAAATATTTAAGGAACACTTAGCACCTGCAAGCTGGGAGAGGTGAGCACAGGTGTGCAAACAGAGCTGGTGTTTTCTGAAGCAGTGCCTCACTTGGTGGAGTGCAATGATACGGCTTACACAAATATGTGCAGAAATTGATCCCAGTGAAGTCAAGGATCCCACTTTATTACATGCAATACCATCACAGATCAGCAAACGTGTTTTCCTTACGTTTTGTGTGTAATTTCTTTCTGGCTGAAATAGCTTCATTGGAACTTTTACAGCTTGAAGGGTCGCCTGAGGCTGAGAAGTGCTCCCGACACCTAATGCATGATCTCTCCCTGAAATCTGTAAATTAAACCCAGGATGATATTGATACCTATGTCACAAAAGAGACACGGCCTGCTTCACCCTCAGTACACCTAACTTCCTCATAACAACCTGCATAGTTCTTCCAAAGGGAAAGAACATGCTCATCCATCACTCCTGCTTGTTCCCACGTGCACTGTTTAACCAGGGGCAGCCAAAACAGGAGGCAGAAGGGCACAGCAGCTTCTTCCCCAGAGGTGGGATGCAGAAAACCAACACAAGTAAGGAGGTGCGGACCACAAACAGGGAGGTACCCACCCATCCCAGGGCTGCGAGGACCAGCTCTGCAGTGCGTCCCTATCTGGGTGGGCTGTGTCAACAGTCAGAGGAGATGAGATTTAGCTATTCCCTCAGATAAGGGCAAAACGATGTGAGGAACCACCCTAGCTAGAAACTATGACTGAAGTCATAGGAGAACCTTCAGTCACCAGGAGAACCTTCAAGACAACCAGTGCTGGCTGACTGGCTGCAGGAAAAGGCAGCTGCTGCTGCCCTGGAGTGCTCCGGAGTCTGCAAACTGGCTTGTCACCAGCTACACTTAACAAAACCAACAAGGCTTAAACAGAAAACCTTCAGAGGAGCTGGGGAATGTGCAAATGGAGAATCTGCCACCGATCCTTGTCCTCTGGTGGTAGTTAGGTCTGTGACACAACAACCAGACAGGGCCAGGAGAAGGCATAAGGCTGTAGTTCAGGAGTATATTGCCACAGGAACTTGTAAATCTATTTATGTAAAACCTGAATGATTTTCTCATTGGAATATACTTGACTTAAATATCGAAAATATTTTATCTTGGGGGTTATGACTCATGAAAGAATGGCTAGGTGTGAAAGGAAAGTTAATGTATTCTGTGAGAAAAACCCCCTCCCCAGCAACCTTATCAGATGACATGAGCTGAATATTTATGTCCTATGCAGTAAAACCAACAGACAGCAAAAGCCACAGCCTAATACTTTGTGTCAGATCTGATGAAAATTCAGATATCTAGTTTATTTCCCCTTAAGAACTGGAAATTATGGCTAACACACATGCAAATAGGGGAGAATGAGATGGTTCAGAAAATGAGATGGATGAAACTGCTGTCCCTTAGTCTGGCATGCTGGAAGATGATACTGGACTAGCCAGTGTGGGTTCTGTCAGTTAAGAATGCTTTCCAGGTCATCATGAAATGACACAGCTCACTGGGTTAATGCTCCAGGACTCCTGACCCAACACATGTGACCTACAAAAACACACCCCTGCCATGCCAAAAAGATGTTCCCGTGATGAATGATTATCACAGTCAGACTTTTACTGATGATTTCTTTTAAAAATTGCAAACTGAGAAAACAATTAACATACAGAATGAAAGAACAGGCCACAGTCAACCACAAAAACTTCCCATAAGGTTCAGCATGTGGGAAACAGATAAGTAAATGCTGCGAAAGATGAACAATATTTAAGTATTAACACAAATGTTTGTTTTGGGAAGGTTTATCTGGCATCTCTACCGGTTTTCCTCCAAGCTCTAATACAAAAATAACTATGTCTAACTGCAACTGGGAAGAGATGGCAGCAGCTCAACATTGCTCCCTTTTTTCCCTCTGTACTCAGAAAAAAACCCCAACTGTCTTACAGTGTCACATAAACTAATTCTAAGGTGATTTAGGATGAAGTCAGCCATACATCTGCAAGTTCAAGAAGTTGAGTCAGTGGTCTCATTTTCATCATCCTGTGAAATGAGGACATACATGTGCAACAAAAGGGCAGGAGAAACAGTTTTTTTCTCCAGCTGTACAGCTGGTCCCCCACATTACAGCATGAAGTGAGGAAATTATCCTTATGTCATATATATCCTGGATGCAATAGTTGCTCACCAAACTATGAAGAGGGAGCCCATGTCCACGGATGTAAACATCTTGCCTGTGCCAACTGTGGCAGGGCTGAAAGTGGGCAAATGCTGCATCTCCCACAAAGGAGCTGCCTCTTAGCTTCTCTGTCTCCATCCTCACTCCAAGCAGGGGCATGTCAAAAGACCTGAAATTGTTTTGTGGGTAATCTTCGGTGGTTGTTAGAAATATAAATAGAGAAAGGCAGAATGGTGATGGGAAAGACGTTCAAAAATATGTTCTCTCTTGGGTGAACTCAGGTCTTTTAACAAGAAAAGCCAGAGAGGCCACGCACAGTAATGCTGAGAAAAAGGAAATGGTACTTCATTTTAGCCAGAGTCATAAATCTTACCAGCGAGCCTCTAACGGCAAAACGGAGCAGGGGAATTTTTATACAGAGATAATTAGTCGCGAGCTGATATCGGGTTTACTGTGCCGTGCACTCCGTGCGTGCAACATGTTCTCAACCTGCAAAACCCCGCGCGAGGCTCTGGCTGCCTTGCTGCCGCTGGCTTTGCCAGAAGGCGTGCGGCTGGAACTCCCAGAAACCCTCAGGAAAAAAAAAGGTGAAGATGGAAATGGGTATTTCTGCCCCACAGAAATCTTGGCTGTAGCCCAGAATGATTCTTCCAATGGGGAAAATGCACCGTGTCTATAAAACCACACCCCTCTGCTACAGGGGAGATGGACCAACAGGACACCTTGTGCCACCATTAGCACCCTCGTCTTCTGGGATACAGACACCACTCACAAGAGCCACTCCTGCAGAGCAGACAGAGGGGTCAGGAAAAAGGTTTATCCACTGAAGTGAGAAACAAAATGCGGTTGAGGGAAATTTATCAGCCAGAAAAAAACAGTTCTGAAGATGCCTCACAAGGACCAAAGTCAATGGGACACTCCCTCCCTCCACCTGTGCTGGGAACAAGACAGCCCATCCGTCGGTGCTTGTTCCTCGACATCTTGCTCTGCTTCAGAGAACAATCAGGGACTTGCTCTAGTGATTGACACAAGCAAAGACTCCACCACAGCTAACAGTCAGACCGCACTTCCAAGTCAAAGAGAAGCCGAGAAGCTTTTCGGTTTCTAGATGAGAGGGAGTCCAGGAGACATGCCAGCAGCACGCCGGGTGCGCTAGGTGCCAGCGAGCATCCTAGCACTTGCGGAGCTACTTTAGAAGGGACCAATTTGGTCTAGACAAGGGGTCTGGAAGCCTTCATCCCCAAAAGATGCCCAAGTTAGGAAATGGCCCAGAAAGGACAGCAGCTTGCAAAGCTGAGATGAGAAAAGAGAGCCCACCCCAGTTGCACAAGGAGCTTTGAGGCTAATAGTCCCCACAGGCTACCTCGGTGCTCCCTACCCACTTTCTGCCCATCCCCTATTTTCTTTTTCATCCCCAACCTAGTGCAACAGGACAGATACACCCATTGCTCGATCACACTCCTCTGCTGGCCCAAAACAGCTGGAGGCGGGAGGGGCTGGGGGCAAACCAGCTTTGTCTGTATGGGGTTAAAGCAGCAGGTCTTTTGTCAAAGGCTCAGTTCGCCCGCTACCATATGTTAAACTGAAAGACCAATCTGTATTTACTGCGCTAAACTACAATTATGGGGTTTTTTTAATCATTCAGCCTAATGCTACACAGCTGTCACAAGAATCTTTGAACACATCACTGGCTCTCTTTGATCTGATTAACCACGTAAGGAACCACAGCCAAAAGATATGAAAGGATGAGTCCAAATTTCAAACTCTCAGCTGAGCAAAGAATTTCATTCAAAGGAATGTGCAAAATGAGGAGGGAGAAGGTTCACAATGCAAATGAAGGTTTTATTTACTACTGATATAAGCAGGTGAAATACTCTCCATTGCATGGTTAAAGAATCAGTGGACTCCAGCCTCAAAGGGGTGCTGACAGGTGTTACATCTGCCACATTAATCTGTGTGGATGCCAATATTTGTATCATCTTTTTTCCAGACTGGAAATGAGGAGCTTTCTTCCGCAGTGATGCTTTTTAGACTGAAGAAGCCTCCCTGTGATATTGAAGAGCTCCAAGGGCATGGTCCCTTCATCCAAACTGCTTCTGTTCAGCATGTGTCTTCAGAAAGCATAGTATTTATTTTTTTTTAATTCATGACAGCTTTGTTTATTTGCTTTTATTTCTAGCATAATGTTTACTATTCCAATCAGAACATTCTGTAATCTCATCTAAATGTTTTATTATTAATTGCTGCACCCCATACCCCACCCTTAATAACTATCCTCGGGAGAGGTAAACATTTCAACACGACTTACTCTAGTTAAAGCCATGAATATGCATTATTTATTTATTTAGGTAAACAGTAATTAAGAAAAATCACCAAACCGCCTTCTCTTTGAAATGAGCTCTACTTTACCAGCCTTGCCGTGGGAATTGCAAGTCCCTTAAACATATCTATTACTTTGTCCTCCTCCACCATGATTTACATTGATGGGCCTCAGACCACACTACAGCTGCCAGAAAAGCAGTCCTTACACTGTCTGAGGCTGAGTGACAAGTCCAAAGCATCCAGCAAGGATAAGCAAGAGGTACCAAGATGTCAGCAGAGAAGAAAGGTGCAGGATGAGGGAAAGAATGTTGCTATCCACCACTCAATCACTACGCTGATTTTAAAGTTTTTTTGCAGCAAGACAACCACCACTATCATGAAAACACTCATGACCCCCTTCATGCCCTCTCCCTACAGACAGAGGGCTATGTCCCGACAAACAGAGGGGCTTGTGACCACTGAAGCCTGTCCATGCTAAGCTGGGGAGCAGCCAGCCCAAACCAAGGAGTTTTTTGTACCAGAACAGTCAGATAGCCCCATGCGCTATATATATACATACATACATACATACATACATACATACATAAACAACTTATGCATTGGGTAATAAGCAGCTGACTCCACTCAATTTCCTTGGTTTTCTTCCTCAGTGTTACATTACCTCAAATATTACAACATCCCATCCCGACTTACATTTCCCCCAGCTTCTACCACAAGCCATGACAGAATACGGCAGCACCAGAGACAATGAAGCCACTAACTGGACACCCAATTTTTTAAACCAAAGAAGTCAGACACACCAAGATAGTCCTGACATGGTTGATTATCCAGCCTAAGGATCGCACCAGCACTACAAGAGAGGAATCGAAATGTATCCCAAAGACAAAGGGATTTTCACAGATCTAAAATTGTTAGGTAAATAGATAAAACTGCGGTCGGGGCTTTGTTTCAGTTTTCAAAGCTAATTTCCGGCCACCGTTCAGAGAAATGCTTTGCATTTCCATTTCTGACTCACTCACTTTAACAAGCGCACTCGCTGGAATTACTAAGCATGGGATCTCATCAAAACATTTCACTTTCTGAATCAAAGTGCTTTTCAATTCTACTGATGTGAACTTATCTATAAATTTTACCATGGTAACAATACTGGCGATGTGCAGGTACAAGTGCACAGTGCGATGTGTCAGATGGCCCTTCTCCCACCGGGCATCCCCCCAAGGCACAGGAATGCCGCCCAAATTCTGCCCAACCACTCGGAGCATGCTGACACCAGTCTCTCACATCCCCATCACAAAGTGATACACGCTCCCAGAGACACATTTAAACATCAAGTATGAATGAAAAGCATTCCTGAAAAGAATATGTTACGAAACCGAAAATCGGAGATCGCCGCAGCGCTGTGCCTAAGTTGAGTCATCAGTTCCCTTTACAGCCTAATAATTGACACTGCCTTGATCAGAATGACTGATCCAAATGTTGCTTTGTGTTTGGGTGTTTTTGTTGGTTTCTTTTTTTAATTAAAAAAAAAGAGATTTCTTATGTAAACAAGCCGTCTGTCATCTTGCAGGAGTGTTTGTATTCTTCAGATCACGGGAAACATCTGTCAAAACCAGATTTTGCTCTCCTCAATCAACTCGATACAGTCTTTATCAGACTGTACTACAAAGAAACTAAAAACTGGTCTTGTTACGCTGCCAACTCTCACTGGAAGTGCTGATTTTATTTCACTTTCTTGGGATTAAACACTGCAAAGATTATTAAAAGAATTCCCTCCTTCCCCTGTGGGATCTCTCCCCCAAAGGAAATCCTAGGAATTTATGTGCTGCTTTTCTCCTCTTTGTGTGCATTTCCAAAATTAACTACCTTCCTGGAAGAGACAGATAGGAGAAGAATCAAGGTACAGTGAAACTTCAGAGCATGCTGATTTACATACTTTTGACACGGGGTACTCGGATAACGGAGTGATTCCCCTTCTGATGCTTGCAACAAATAAACACTCCCACGCGTCTGCATCCCGCAGGTCACACCTCCCCAGAATGATTCATTAGGTATTTTCACATCTTCTGCACAGGGAAAGATCAAGTGAGGTTGCAACTGCCTCTAGCGGTGTTTTCTGAAGAAAAGGTGTCACAAAACAGGGGGGTTGCTACTACCAGGATAAGGGTGATGTTAGACGGCCATACTCTGAGTCTTCTGCCAGGGAATCTGCCCTGGAATAGCAAAATCATTACGACAAAGAAAAAAAGCAGCCAATTAGAGAAACAATGTGAGACCACAGCAGAAAGAGCAGGCTACTCCATTAGCAAGTAAATGAAGAGGAGATGACTGTGGCAGGAGGACCAGGATCAATGGGTACAGCCAGGTGTCTGAGCTGGGGCTGTATGCAGAGCCCTGTTAAATGGACCAATAATTTATAGATTAAGGGGACAGTACTGGAAACATTCAATAGTGTATACATGGTCTTAATTAGAAGTACACCCCTGGAGGGGTGAGAAATTAATGGCCATGTCTATATTAGCTTTCACCCTTAGACCTAAACTAATCCACTGGAACCATGTTGCTGATATGACGCCCAATTTTTGTATTTTATCTGGCAGTAACTCCAGCCTGGTGAGGCAGACCGAGCACCCCCAGCAGCTGGAGTACATCACCAGCACTGCTGGAGGCATAACTCTCAGCGTGTATCAGTAACTCATGGATTACACATCATGCCATTAATTCTTATATACATGGCATGAGATAGGAGGAGAACACTGGTATCCTTTGGAGAAGATGGAGGAGGACCCATCTAAACATGGGGTACTGAAAGTAATACAATAGCAGATTTTAAAACAAGAAGACAGACAAAATCCAAAGCTGTAGAGGAGAAGAAAAGATAAAATAAATAAAAATGGGAACAGGAAATGATCTACTGACTGAAGATGATGTTAGATTTTATTTCCCTAACTGTGGTAGATGGTTGGACATGAAACTAATAGCCGACACATCTGCAAAAACTGTACTCTTTTGAATGGAGTGGAATTGGATTTAAATTAAAGTCTTGCTTTTAAAAAATCTTCAGGCAAGCAATTTCTTTGAAGTAAGAAATTACTGCATGGCTACACTTATGAAACAAACTTATGACAATATTAAACAAGATGAAATCTCAACTGTGTTTGAGAAACAATGTGCAGAAACATATAGATTTAGCTCTGCTCAGCACAGAATCCAGTGAGTATCATCAACCTTGCAACATCTTGGGGAATCTTGTATTTTTCTGAACAACACTTTCATCAACTTCAGCTATTTTAGAGAGGATGGACTGGCACACTCCCTAAAAGCAGGTGAAACACTACTTTGGCCAGATTTGAGAAGAGACTGGACTTAGCACTGGTTTCATCTGCCTGACCTAAGATAACACATGTTTTAAACTGTGACTTTCATTTGAAGTTTCATTTTACTATTCTAAGGTCCAAGGGTGGCAATATGAAGACAGAGGATGCAGAAAAAAACTGGATAGGAATGAAAAGCACTTTGGACTGTCAAGCCAGCAAGTGTAAGAATTGCATTTGCTTTGTGAGAGCATTGCCAATACTAACAAACCATTTGCCGTCTGCTGCTGCGTACCAGCAGGTCGTGCACAAGCTTACATTAATACTTTGATGCATGCAAAGTGGACAAATTTTGAAGTGCCCCCTGTTTTTGCTTTTAAGTTAATTTTGCACCAACTCTTGAACGTCTCAATTAGAAAAAAAAAAAAAAAAGGTGTGGGAAACAAAGCTAAACAGGGTTTATCACCTCATGAAGTTAACCAAACCAGCAAAGACTGTATTTCAAATGTCTATCTAGTTCTCCCTGACAGCTCAACTAAAACTGCAAACTTAGGTATGACATGAATTTCTTCTTCAGTTTCATGTCACCTGAAAACAGAAGTTCAATATCAGTATTTTCACCATCCCAGTTAACGATCACCCAAAGCAGTAGTAAGAACCAGCAATCATTAGGCCACAAGTAAAGCCAACTCCATAACCAGGAAAAAAAATTATTTCCTTCTCAATCTCTCTTCTCTGCTCTTGAAATGTGACTGCAGCAGCTTCAGGTACATCCTGCATAATCCATTCTTACTGCGTGTTCCTTTAAGAAAGATGTTCTCTGCATTCAGTAATTACAGCTTAACTTTGTCAGGCAAAAGGAGCCTCTTTCTACAGTTCTCATGGCTTTTGGAGAGGAGGTCTTTGTTTTGTTTTTAACTTGTATGACGAAACCTACCTGTTCTGCCATTATTATCTTGTTTTATTACTCCTCATAGTCTTGGCATTTGTTTAAAATGATGTAAAAAGTAGGCAGTTGCACAGAGAATGATTAGTACAGCATGTGCTGTAGCAACCAATCTTATGTATTTTATTGCTCATGAAGTCAGAGTACTGGAACCAGCCAAATCTGTTACTTTGGTCTGAAAGTACATTTTTCCTTTCCTGCTTGCAACAGGATAATTAATAAGTGGGAGAAATAATGGAGAAAATAAGCATGGTGTTAGGTAAGCACTCCTAATTACACAACCTTATGTTTGGGCCAAGGATTGATCTTTGAGATGTCTCTCTACAGGAGAATAACAAAGTTTGCACCTCATGTTTGTCACAAGGACACTTGCCACACCGTCTGATCTGCCATCATCCGAAATCACTCACTACCTGTGCCAGTGTCCTCATCCCACTAAAGAGTCTGTACTTTTCCCTGAAGTTCGGCTAGTGAAAAATTAATCTAATGCTTTCTCATTTGTTCAGAGTGGCTGATGAAAAGCTCATTAATGAATACTTTGTCAAAAAAGCTCTCTAGAATTGCAGCACACAGTCATAATGCCAATGCACGATGGCTAGTGAATGTTTCCAGGTAGCAATTGGCTTTACACAGCTTCCTATTTGGTAAATAGTGAGAGGAAATACTGAATATATACTTGTTCTCCCTTATTTATTTCCACACTGGGTGAGGCAAGATGAAAGGATGTTCAGGCACTGAACTGATTTCAGGCCTCATCCTCTGTGAATGACTTGGCCGGCAATGGTTATAGGGCTTTTGAACTCACATACCTCATGGACCCTATTATCATCACTATCATAATGAAACCAGACATCGCTTACTTCCCGTCCTCCCAGCCCCACTCTGGCCAGGCACACAGAAATGAGAGCACCACTCACACAGAGCTCACTGAAGAAGGCCACCCATCATTTCACCTGCTTGGCTTCACCTCCCCACATCAAATGGTGCCACTTTAAGCTGCTCCCACCGATGGGCAGGTCAAGCAGCAGTATAGGCCAAATCATAAGGATCAGAAGACATTCAGCTCACCTTGTTCACGGGAAAGGCAGAAAACAATCCCCAGGTGTTTCTATAATTCCTGTTGCTCTCAGCACAATTAGATTTTATTGAACTGTAATCCTAGATAAGTGCATTGAATCTTACAGCTAAAGTCAATTACACTGCGTTAAATAGCCTTCCTGATTTACAAGACGAAGATCACTTCTGTATAAAACTAAATTAGCTCAATAACTCATTATTTGTAGCTTGGGCGAGGGGGTTCAAACAGCAATGGACAACTAAGCCGTTGGTCTGTTTTCAGGCAGTAGTCCCTTAGAGCTGCAAGCAGACTGAATTTCCAGTTTCACCAGCTGGGAAAAAGGACAAGCACTGCAGGCAGAGAGAGGACATCTAGCATTGACAGCACTACATCTTAAACCACCCGTGTTTTCTCATGGCAAGGGACTCTAAGCTGACCAGCCTTGGAAGGAATGAGACATTGCTTTTTGTGCACTGAGAAGTCTTCACACCTACAAGTTTAACTACCAACCTAAAGGAGATAAAAGGGCACATCAAAAGGCATGTGACTTGTCATTTCTGATTCCTTACTCAGAATTAGCATCAGCACCAAGTGGGAGTATATAAAAATCCCTTAAATTAATATTTTTGCTTAACAAGGATTGAGCGGAAAAGCCAAGGGGCTGAAGGTCAGCAGTGGTCATGGGCTATATGGGCATCCTTAGCAGCCACACTGTGCCAGAGCACATCCTGGCAGGAGTCTGGGAGTGTGACATCCTACTGCCTCACACCACCTTCCTCAGCTGCTAGGGTCACTTTCGGTACCCCTCCAGCCAGCCTCAAGCACTCCTCAGTATGTTTCTCACAAACAATCATATTCACATGTTAGGAGATCTCCATGTAAGTTGGGAGATGACAGAAGCCGTGTTTCTGATCCCACTGGGTTGTGCTGGGTGCGCATATCGAGCAGACAGGAGTGATTCAAAGCCATAAGCAAACAGACTGAGAGGAGAAAGGTGAGAGACAGGGAATATTCCAAATGCCTGCTGCTGCACCGGGGCAGCCAAATTCCACAAAAAAATAGGCCTGAAAGGCTTGGAAAGAAAAAAATCAACCCTTTTGAAATCTGGAAATCATTTCCTTTACTCTTTAACACAGAAATGCAGGCAGCATGGGTGACTATCCCCTGTGAGAAAGCACACCCCTTTTTGCTCTTGTCTCCAGGGTAGCTCTTCCCATTGCAACATCCACATCTTTCAGCAACATCAGTAAGCTTTGTCCTCACAGTGAACGTGAGGAAGATGATCTCCACTGCACAAATGAGGAAGTCAGTCATGGGGCAGATGAAGGAGGTTGCCTGAGAACACACAGGAAACCTGTGACTGAGGCAGGGAACTGAACCCAGACCATGAGTTCCAGCTGGGTGCCCAGTCCAAGCTGAGGGGCTGACAGATCATCTCTTCTTCTAGGCTTTGAAATTTAAGTGTGGTGGGTTTTATAATGAACTTTTTCTTTTTTTACTTTTTTTTTTTTTGTCATTTGTCTAGTCACTACGTTTCATTACACTCACACTTCTGCTTTGTGAAGGCTTCTGATCCTGCTTCTTTTCTGTTATGGCTTAAAAAACCAACACAACTGAACATCAAACAGAATTTACCCTCACAGTTTGGTCTTCTCCCCTACCAACAACATCCTCCCGCTAGTGCTCAGTGCTAAGCGTCCTCTCTCTCCCTAGCACTCTGTGCTGTGTCCTTTGTGCCCTCTGTGCTCATGACTGTGGCTTCATCAAAACCCACCAGTGATATTTAGAAAGAGATGTCTTATTCGTAGCTTCACAGAGTTACAGCAACTGCTTATGTGAACAGCAGTGCTGTGAGGCAGCATAGCAGATCTGGTGGGAAAACCAGAGAAAAGAGATGCACAAAAAAGGTAAGTCACAAAGTGAATGTTCTGACGCTGCTATGCATCATGTCAACATGAGCAATCATCTGGAGAACAGCTACCCGTAAGCCACAGCATCAGACTGATAGGAGGTTTTACTGGCTTGGCTAATGAACCACTGGGAAAATGTGAGCCATGTGCTCACTTGCCAGGGTAGTCATCACGGTGGGTGAAAACAATGTCTCTCACTATCATCATGACCTGTGGTTTAATCGGTATTTTAAAATTTTTTAAGATCTTTCTGTGTAAAGCACATAATATGCACTTCTAAGACAAAATTCTTTGGTATTATACTATTTGCAAGGAGGTGCAACGAGTCAAACCACTATTTCATGAAATAATTCACACTGACTGAATCCCTCACAGAATGTCTCAATATCTTGAAAAGGAAAAAATAACTAATTTCCACATGTGTAATAACTCACATGGTGAGAAAGAAAAAGACTTCACGTTTTTGTGAGAAAATATTGCAAAACTACAAACTTTTAAAAGTGCCTCATATGCTATTTTCAGCTTATCTGGATGCAGCCCAAACTATCCACAGCTAACCAAGGTGCATCAGAAGACTGTAATCATTCCACTCCCACCACAGGCTTTTTGTGCCCACTGTGCATCCAAGGCTGTCAAGCCCTACAAAATAACATAGAACTTCTATGCTTAAAGCAGCCAAGCAGCTGCAAAAATAACTCTGTAAAAATATTGAATACTTGGTCCCACTCAGCAGCTGGAAAAACAATTACTGACTGAAAAATTCAGTGTTTGATATTACTTAATAGTTGGGGAAAAACTATTTGAGAATCATAATTAACATTTATTTAACTATTTAAAAGCATGCATCTACTGTTTGAGGCTTTCAGAGAGCAAATATGTGGCCCTCTGGCACCATTAAACAGACTAATACAGTAAAACTGGAAAGACATGAGGCAGAAAACCACACTGGAACAGTCAATCCTTCAAGGAACTGGTGTAACTGAGATTGCCTCAGTATCACGCACGCTCCCACACCAGGTTTGAACCAAATCAGTGGCAACTACCCTGGGGTAAATTGAATGAATGCACAGCTCTAGCTCCTGGTGCCAGAGCAATGCAAACATCATGACATAAACTGGACAGAAATCCATTACTAACAATGATAGAGAAACTGTTCCCCTTGAAACAGCCTCAGGAGTTTATGGGCAACTCTTCGGAGGCATCAGCCCAGGACCAAGTGACAGTGGGGCTTCTGCGAACAAGTGCAGCAGAGCTCTGTGAGAAAGGATCAGAAGTGCTCATCGCCCCCAGAGGAGCCAGGGTCCTGCTTCCCATGCTGAAAGTGTGGCCAACAGGACTATGGCAGCAATTACCCATCTGTACTCTGCACTGGTGAAGCCACACCTCAAATCCTGTGTTCAGGTCTGGGCCCCTCACTATGAGAAGGACATTGAGGTGCTGGAGTGTGTCCACAGAAGGACAATGAAGCTGGTGAGGGGTCTGGAGCACAAGTCTGATGAGGAGCAGCTAAGGGAGCTGGGGGGGCCTAGCCTGGAGAAAAGAAGGTTCAGGGAGCACCTTACCGCTTTCTACAATGGTCTGAAAGGAGGCTGTAGCCAGGTGGGGGTTAGTCTCCTCCCAAGTGACAAGATCAGAGGAAGTGGCCTCAAGTTGCTCCACGAGAGATTTACACTGGACATTAGGAAAAAATTTCTTCACAGGAAAGATTGTCAAGCATTGAACAGGCTGCCCAGGGAAGTGGTTGGGTCCCTGTTCCTGGAGGTATTTAAAAGCCATGTAGATGTGGCACTTAGGGACATGGCTTAGCGGTGGACTTGCTAGTGCTAGGTTAGCAGTTGGACTTAGTGATCTTGAAGGTACTTTTCAACCTAAACCTACTTGTATGATTCTTAATGATTATATGGTTCCATAAAAGCAATGGTGGCTTAGGTCAGGATTTAAGTTCCAGAAGCAGATGAACCATTTATAGGCTGCTGAAAACAAACATTAGGCCTTGTTTTAAATTTCTAATTGGAAAACTGTTTGACTTCAGACTTTTCTAAGTCCTAATTTCCGCCAAACAATTCCCTCACTTGTTCTCTGCACATTTGCCATAGCTGAAATGTCCCATCATTGATAGTAACCAGTCCTTTTTTCATCTCATTCAACTTCACCCACGCAGAATTGGGCTGAGTGCCTCACGGGTCCAGCAGACACGGAACAAGAACAAAACAGCAGTTACTGTATCTGACAGATAACTGCAGGCAGAGCCAAGCCAAAGATTCCTGTCCAGCACAACCTTACCTAGAGAGTGACCCAGGTGTGTCAGTTGACTGTACAGAGTAAAGATTCACAGAAAAAGAAACCTATGGCACAAACTGACTTGACCGCTGTGTTTGAAGGACTTGGCAACAGGACTACCATTAAAAAAAAAAATTATACCTAATATATGTACAGCAGATGTCATCTGTGGGGAATATTCTGCAAGGTGCTGAGGAATGTGAGCAGCCTGTATAATAAATATGCTTAACTAAGTGATTTAAACTCTATGTCACCAACTCTCCCACCATTACTCTCTCAAACAATCATGTTATCAGAGGCCATTTCAAGGGAAATGCACTTATGCCATAAATACTTCTTATACCATACTTCTCATAACCTGCAGCACCAGGAAAATGAAAGCAATATAAAAAGAAATAGAAGTTACAAAATTTTAGGTCGCAAACATCCCTGAATGGATTATGCTTTTGAAATGAACTGCATAAATGGCATAATAAGGGTTTTTTGGTGTACATCTCAAAGTTTTCTAGGATGACGTTATTAATTCTAAATGCAAATACATTCTCAATGCCATATACAATGCAATTGGCTTGTAACCTGAAATAGAACCCTTTTCATTGAGACTCACTCATCACTAGGATGAT
The DNA here is from genome assembly GCA_013400175.1 of Phainopepla nitens. NCBI lineage: Eukaryota > Metazoa > Chordata > Aves > Passeriformes > Bombycillidae > Phainopepla > Phainopepla nitens. Next base: position 466,031 of record VXBQ01009883.1, on the reverse strand, counting down.
CTCAAAAAATCTTGTGGGTCCCTTTCAACTCAGGATACTGTATGATTCCATGATCACAGAAACAGATGCAGCTGACCAAATTCATCTTAATTCACAGCCCACTGAGGTTCCCTAGCTATACCCTCTTCATGGCCAAAGCAGTGCTCTTTTTAGATCAGACAGGGCAACTATTCATGGATCATTTCAAACTGAGTTAGGCAGATTACAGTTGATGAAAAAAGCCATTTTCTCTAGCAGGGCTACACCAGCATAGCTAAAATGCTGAAGTGCAGGCTGGAATGAACACTTGAAAAACATATATGTCATAAGAGTTAATGACAAAATAGATCACTATGTACTTGGTCAAATTTCTTTCTAGGCTTCTATGTAGCTGCCTGTTCTCAGAAGTGTTTAGGTACTATGCTGGGGAGTCCTGGAGCAAGTTAGCAAAAAGCCTTGAAAGGGCTTTAGCTTTATGCTATGCACACATATGGGGGTGATCCAGTTCCCACATGCATTGCTAGTGTCTTATAGATATTAGAATAAAACAGTGAAATGATAAGAAACAACCAAAACATCTCAAAACCAGCCCAAAACTCAAGAAACCATTTGATGATGCTTTTGTAAAAACACTTACTTACAACACAGTCCTGGAAGTGATTTCCAAGCAAGCCAACTGCTGCTCTACACAGTTTACTGGATGGTGTGGCTCAGCTCTTTCATACAGGCAGCACTTACAGTTGTATCTAGAAAAGGAAATATAACCAAAATTCTTTATGAGCAAACACACAAATAAAGTCATCTTTCTCTTTAAAACTAAGACCAGGTTAAAACTAGCTTTAGCACGTCTCAATCGTTCTCATGCCAAGCTTCACATGTGCTACCTGCTCACAGGAACAAGCCCCAAGATGCACCCAAAGCCACCCTAGGGTGTGTAAGCCAAGAGCAACTGTGCCTGAGAAAAAATCCCCACACTGAGTGCATCAAAGTGGCAAACAAACGCACCCAGCTGTTTTTCTCATCTAGTTCCACTTAAAACATTTGCAGGAAATGCAAGATGAATTAGTGCCAAAAAATGTAGGTGATTTCAGTAAGGCCAGGAATTCCAGGCACCAACTTCTATTTTCTCTCTCTTGAGTGGGTGTTCACTTGTAAATTGTAGACACGTTAGCAATTCAAAGACTGAGTGAATTAACATTCAACTTAACAGTCATTGTTAGGTTGGGAGGTTATTACTGCTTGTTCTGCTAAAGTGACAGGTTAAAATACACTTGTATCTGAAAAGTTGTTTTCTACAATACATATTCCCTGTCTTTTCGCACCAAATAATTTTCTTCCATCATGTCAACCCCTATTGTATGAACCATCACTGCCAGCTCCACCACAGCAGCTGGGATAGGCAAGGAGAAACAGCAAGGGGACAGGTGAGGAGGAGAGAGCACTCAGCCCCCACCATTTCTCTTTGGGCTGCCATATTAATTTTTTTCCAGGTATTTTAGTTGGTTGATTTGAGACTTCTCAGCAAAAGAGCATATTCGCATTTGCAGGATGTTCTGCTTTTAAAGCAAGCAAGCAAAGGCAAAACCCAAGAGTAAAGAGAGGGCTCTACTTCACCAAGTCATGAGCCTGAGAAAGCTGCTTGCTATCAGGCACTACTTGGGGCACAGAATGGAAAGTTGTGATTTCCCAGCCTTGCAGGTGATTATTATTAATGGAAAAAACAAATTTTCAAGGTTGAGTTTACATACCACTACATCTTGAATTTTTGCAGACTCAGATCCATTTTGTACTAGCAAACGAGCTTGCATCCATCCCTCCATGCTTTTTTATTTTTTTTTTTTTTTAGGGTAGCTCACAAGCTGCTGACAACTCACACTGTACTAGGAGCTGTTCACACTGCACAAAGTGTTTACCACTCACAAGTGATGCTAAAAATTAATTTACAGTACCGCTACAGCAAGCTTTGACAAATTGTCATGTGTTGACATAGTCATAAGTTGTTGGTTAAAAAAAGTAACACTTCCCTCTTCTGCCACTTCATGTTTGAGACCAGGGATGGGCACATTATGCAAAGTTTGAGGGTTTGTAAGCTTCACAAATGTTTGGGCTTCACAAAACAAGCTTGGTTGTGAAAGTTTTTTCTCTTACAGTTAGGCATGTGTTTATTGCCAAAAAGACTCTAGTAAGAAAAAAAAATCCTTCCCATCATCCAAGATCTGTGTGTTGTGCAAAACTAGAAGAAAAGGCTGTAAAATAAATAACCTTAAAGGATACTTGTTCTAGATAAGATCACAGCAGTGACAAATAGCCTGTATAAACTCCTTAGAGCTGCAGATACCACCCTCCTGCTGTAGAAAGGAAGGAAAAAAAATATAGCTACAAGTAAGAGTTTTAATTGTTCTCAGCTGTCACACGATGTTATCTTAAGCGAACGCATTTATTTCTCGATTCTCATATGTAGCTTTATATGGAAAAGAAAGAACTCTGGCAGTGGCATTCTTCAGACAAGGTCCAAATTGATTTCCCTGTACTCAAGACAGTAGGTGTTAGCACTCATGCCCATCAGCTGCAGCTCTTAAATTTTAACTCCTTCTCTTCTTCCTCAGAGCAGGACAAATAATCTACCTAGTTTACACTCTGGAATCAGTAATGGACACAAAGTTGTTGCCAGCTGATGTGAGCAGTGTTTCAGTGGTGTTGCAAACTTGAAACATTAACCCCAAACTAGCCTAAATCCAGGGAAGGAAACAAAGCCAAGCAAAATGAGCACTCACAGCACCTGCCAAATGGGCTTCATAAGGAGCCCTTAAAAGCCACCGCTTCACGCTGTGCACCAGTGACCTGGACATCCAATGCTCCAATAGCTCTCCCCAAGATCACCAAATCTCGGAGCACAGATCACACAAGAATGCAGAGTAAATTCATTCAGGAAATTAGCCTGGCAATACAAGGAATTAATTTTCTCCTTTTTCTCCCCTTAATGTTTGTACAAAGTAGAGATGCTTTGAGTGGTTCCAAAGTCCTGAAGAGAGGCAACATTTTACCTATGTAGAACCTGCTCTATGCCTTCATCAGTGCAAGAATGACCCACTTAATTTCTCTACAAAATTCACAGCATGTTACTTCAGCCAAAAAGAGCTCCTGAACATTAAGGAGGGATGAAATTTCATACAGATTCTTCACTTCCTCCCTCTTCACACACCACGTATAGAATTTCTTCACCATCTGAGATGTTACTCTGATAGATGACATACTCTCAGACAGATCTAAGGAAAGCAAAGGACATTTACATTGTTATTGTCAGGATGGACATTGCTGTGTGCTGTTGACTGAAATGATATCATCCATGCTTAATTAGTGTAGATGGCTGTACATTCAGAAAAGCACTGAAGTGGCAACTCCTACCTTCCTCCCCCAAGGAACAAAAATTTATAAATATTTTCAGTGCATCGCATTAAATGCATTATTTCAATGGATTCAGTCCAAGAGTTGAAATAAGGTTGAAATAAATGAAGATCCAGGACCTCCCGTGGCCTCTCTGCATCACACCTTGCTGCTCCAGTTTTTTCATGGGGAGGATGGCAGAGTCTTGGCTGATCCTGCAGCCACACTCTCTCAAAACTCCTATGTGCAGGGCATCAGAAGAAAGCCATAAAGATGACAGTCATCCCAGCAAGCCATCACAAAGATTTCAAAAGGAAAAGGGAATATATGAAGGTGTCCTGTTCCTTGATGATGCATGCACAGAGCTGAAGGGATAAATGCATGTACTGAATATATATACCAAATATGCACTGGTAGTCACTGCTTGTACAGGATGCAGACCATGAAACAAATTCCCCTGGCTAGAAATCAAAAAGAAAAGGAGGATTTTCAGCTTTCTTATTCCATGGGAACTACTTTTTCAACAAGTGAGACAGGACACTAGCTCAAAGGCAAGTGACACTAGTGACTGTCTACACCATGGGCAATCTTCCTGTCTCAGTTCTACGCCTGTCTTCACTTTGCTGCAAAGGTCACCACGTCACCTCTACACAGAGCTCTGCCACCCACGAGCAGCAGGGAAGCAGCTTAACTGGCCAACCTGGCAGGACCTCCTACGAACATTTGGGGATGGGAGGAAACCCTCCCAATGCTCCACTTGTGTGTGTGTGGGCACTTTAAAAATGCTTCCAGTTCTGAAACCTTAAGAACCAAAAGGATTTCAATATTGGAATACTGGAGGTCTTTAAAAGATGTGTAGATATGGTGCTTAGGGACATGGTTTTAGAGTGGACTTGGCAGTCCTGGGTTAAAGGTTGGACTCACTGATCTTGAAAGTTTAAAGATGCTGTTTCCGTCCTGACTCTCTATCCATGGCGCAGGAGGGAGCAAAGGGAAGCAGGGTCTCTGCAAGCATGAAACAGCGGGAAAAAGCATTAGATCTTTGTCTTCACCTGGAGGACACCTTGCACTTCCAGCCCTTTCAAGCAGAGGAAATTTGGTTGCCCTGTGGAGAGTGTAATGACTTGAAAGCCAGCATCTGTGTTGTGCAAAGATCCTCAGGAAGCAGACTGGGAACTGTCTGCCCCCCCCGCCCCCCCAAAGTGTACTCACACACATGTATATGGGCACTCCTCTCCTTTGCCTTCTTTTTTTAACTATATACACTAGTTTATTTTTCACTACTTTGTTAGCATGACATCCATTGCATGGTATGTAACAATCAATGCCAACATTATCTGTAGCACAGAAACATGTAATTCACTGAAACAGGACCTTCTTCTTCCCTACCTTCTCATATCCAGTTTTGTTACATAAATCCATCTGACTCCTTGCTTCATTTGGATCTATTTAGATCAAACCTTTACTAAAGCCAGAAGCATTTTGTTTTTAACAAGTATATTCCCATCCTCCCAAATCAAATCTCTACTTCCAGGTGAGGTCACCCAACTTTTACTGTAGTGTACTACTTCTAAGCAAATGAAATTAAAAATTCAGTTAAATGGCAATGTACAGTTAAAGGGCTCTGAAGGTTTATCTGTTACATGGCAAAAATCATTCTTCGTACAGCATCTGTATAAATATCCATGGGATTCTCTGGATATTTCTGAGCCACCTCAGGCCAGAAAGGTAACTAGGTAATGAACAAAATCATATCAAGTTTTATGAGATCTTTAGCAAAATGGCTTAAATTGAGCCATGTTAGCTAATATAGTCTGAAATCCTCCTCCATATATTCCACATGGCAGTATCTTGTCTGTGCAACCTGGTTACAAGTCAGGAGAAGGACACAGCTGAAAATCTTGCATGACCTTTTGATCCACAATGATTTCCACAGAAGAAATCACTGCAGGAAAGGTACAAGTCAAAGTGGTTAACTAGCAATGTACACTCCACCTTTAATACCTGCTGATAGTGACAACCCAGTGAAAAGATGAACATATTCCCATGTCTTCTGAGGCAATTATTCTTTATGGGGTATTCAAGGAGCCACAACCCCATTTATATACACTTTGCTACTTCACCCAAAATTACAAAAGCATACCAGTTTCAGTAGTTGCTGGGCTGCAGTGAAGACATGTTCAAAGTTCTGTCTGTTCAACAATGTGGACACCAACACTGGCAACGAAAACATTGAAGAGGCACATACCCACGTGTATATGCAAAAATTTCATTCAGCACAAAGAAAAGCAAAACTAGCAGGATGCTAAATTAATCCAGTTCCCGTCTTCCCACTGACTTCCCTCACCATTGGAAAGACTTTGGTTTGGATTTTAGTCAAGTCTGGTTTACAGTGCCCAACTCTGTGTGCCATAAAAAAAAACCACCGACCCTGCTGGAATGCCTTATTCATTACGCAGCCCTGCAAAAATTATTAGCTATGATACAAGGCATTTCCCTTTGGGGACCAGAAAGGGTGAAGAAAGGGGATGGAGAGTGACAGCCTGTGGTTTCTAATGCAGCAGCAAAAAAAATAAATAAGAAAGAGGAATACAGGATATAATGTGTTTACATTTGTCAAAACAAGTTTCCTGGAGACATGGAGGGTCCATGCTGCTGAGCTGTCACTTCTGCTTGAAACTGCTGCCTCATGCTATAGGGAGGTCAGTCACTGACCTACTTTCTGATAGGACTGAATTAATTTGCTACTTCTGTACACAAACCTTTTTTTTTTTTTAAAGGAATACTTAACAAACCAGAAAAAGCTGCCTTTTATCCAACTTGGAGCTTCAACTGGTGCTGTGCAAGGCTATTACACACCCTGGCATGGGGCCCAGTGTGCTTGGGCTGCTTATTCTTTTGGAAAAATCTGTACAGAGTATTTTTAATGAGTTGACGCTGCAAATAACATCTTTCCTTTTTGAACTCCTACACCACACTAATACCAGCGATTTAACCCACTACACACAATAAGGGAGGCCAGCACTCAAATAGGCAGTGCTTTGTCTAGGCTGTTGCTGAAATAGATGCCTACCACTACAGGATTAGCTCCCCAAATAGACAGATGCATAGCACAATACACTTACAGGATTAAAACATAAAGTTATTAATAGAAAATAAGATGAGTAGGTGAAACTTATGAACTAAACACCTACCTATCCAATCACTCCCTGCACAGAGCCTGCTAACCAGTGCTCACCAGGAGATGCTGGTATGCTAGGAGCCCTTAAACTAAAAAGCATTCTCCTCAGAAAGTGAAGGGGCAGAAGTAGTAGCAAAAGACATGCGACCTACTTCCCCTCTTTGCTTAATGGCTGCCTACCTGCACATAATGTCACTACTCAAACTCTTTCATTAAAATAAATCCATGATGAAGGGTTCCACAGATCTTTCAAATACCTGTACCACTGAAATACTAGAAGTGAGCTCTTGAAATCATCCTTAACAATGCTATTTGTTGAAAGCTTCATTGCTTGGGTGCACTCCTGCTCCCAGGTCTCTTGTGGGGAGCAGCACTGCTCTTTGGAAACAGGACAGCTGTGTCCCAATCCACGAAAGCAAGGCCATTCCACGTTAAGGCTCTGGACTAACATTTGGAAGACGAGACCTCTTCAGCAACTTGGTCTCATACGCTCACCTCACCCTCCATCTGCTAAGCAAAGATAAGGATCTTCTCCGAGTGCTTGGCTTGCTTAGTACCAAAACATCGTGGGTGAGACTCACACTTTCCTTTGCATTTCCCCAGGGTCCAATCTAATAATAGAGAAGGTAGTACTGACTACCGTAACACAAGACGACTATCAGTATCACAACAGATTTATGATCACTCGAGTTCCTGGACTTGATTAGGTTCATGTTGCCAAAGATAACTATGCCAAACCTAGCACTTGCAACTGCAAACGCATTCTTGTCAACCTTTTTAGCTTTCATCTGTGCATATTTACAAGCCCTGAAGTTCAAATAAATCCAGTAATTCACTCAAACCCACCAGGATTTCAAAACATTAGAAAAGTGTCAAGATGTCACTGAGCTTGTTCTGCAGAAAAGAGTGCTTTATAGTTTCAGAAAGAAATAGACAAGGGAGCTATTTAACGAGATGGTGGCATATTGAAACATGGATAGATAAGTAATTAATAGCTACCTTCTCTAAGTGAAAACTTTTCTGAGTGAAAAATCAGCTTATATGAAAAACTACAAGTCAACTGCTGCCATTTTTGGATGGATAAGAACTGTCATGTATGTTAGCATCTCCATTACCATGAAGGATTTTACTCCTTTAAGCAATTCACAAAGACTTTCACATAGAACAGCATGTGGGAAGCAAGGAACTAACAGAAGGAGACACCAAAGAAATGCTGGTATTTGCAGCTAGAATTCTAATGAAAAATGCTATCAGGAATACATGAAAACAGGAGAGAACTTCTGCCATGAGAAGCTGAAGTTTTAGTCCGTTAGGATCAAGAGTAACTACACAGCTGTACAGGCACTATCATTAGCGTACAAAATATTAGCCAAATGACCTCTTTATGTTGGTAGCTCAAAACATTTTATTATTTCAAAAGTCTAATATTCAAGCAGCAGACCACCTAGTTAAGAACTTTTTTAACCCTGATGTGCAGGTCTCTTTAGCAAATTTCTATACAGCTTCAAGTGGAACATATGGCACCTTAAAGTAAACAAAACTGGAGAGGGGAAAAATAGTCATGCTTCAGGAAATAGGAAGTATAAACCTATTAATTAAGCATTTAATTCCTTTTATCCCTCATGTCTATCTTCACAGGCTCTCTCGGCAATCAACCAATTTTGGGATTCAATGCTGTCATGCCAATCGTGGCAGTACTTCAGCTAAAAAGGCCCTGTCAAACATAATGAAGTTTCCTTTCAGCTGGTTCCCACACTGGCGCTGCATACAGCACACATGCTGCCTGGCGAGGGGAGCTGGAGGTAAGGCTTGTTCTGCCCAAGTTCCAAGAACTGCAGACCTGTCCTAGGTGGCAATGGCACAACTGAATCACACCAATGGTCGAGACTATGTGTTATAGAAACCACCTCACACCCTGCTATACAACACACAAATAGCACCCAGTGGCGCATTTTTGTCCAACTTAGTGGTGGACTTGGCAGCGCTGGGTTAAAAGTTGGACTCGATCTTAAAGGTCTTTTCCAATCTAAACAATTCTATGACTCTTTTCCACATGCCTTGGACTGAGGCACACTATAAACATGAAAAAATTTCCCAGCCTTTCACCATTACAATCCAATCTCTCACTTGAGTCCATGGACATCATCCCCTGTACTTCATCCAGTGATGCTGCACACAGAGCACAAGGAAGAATATGGCAGAGAGATTCCCTGTTGTGAAGGAGAATATACATCTCTCCATTTCTAACAGTTTGTTTTCACAGTGGTCCTGTATTCCTGTGGGAACTGGTGTTGGCAGAAATCAAACTGTAGGTCAGGGCTTATAAGGCTTTGAAATATATAAGGGTAGTCACTGACAACGAGCTGTGCATTTGTATCTGCTGACTCAGGCAAAGAAGGCACTACTGATGTCCTGACTGTAAACAGAATTTAAAACACGTTTGTCTGCCTCACCTGAATTATCCCTGCTTTCTGTCCCTAGTATGCTCTGGCCTGGCAGCTGATGCTCCCAAGCAGCTTGTGGCAGTGGCCATCTGAAGGCAGTGACCCAGGCTACTGGCTCCTGGGGAAGGGACTGTCACCCTGCTGTCACCCAGCACACAGCACAGCAGGGCCCTGACTCACTCAGCCTCTGGGCATCACTGCAGCATAAATGAGGAGAACCTAAAAGCCAACGAAGGGTAGATATTCAGCCCCACAACAACAGCATGCTTTACAGCAAACACCTCGTATCCCAGAGCTTGAAACAGAAACTCCTGTAAAAAAAAATTTCACAATGTGAAAGTCTGTATTAAAAAAACAGCAAGCTGCACTGTTTGGCATCTTGTATTCCAACCCTTGTGAGAAGTCCAAATAGCTCAAATACAAATCTGTAATATTGCTCTCTGAGTAACAGCTATTTTAAACCAATTTTGGCAGACACTAAGAGTCATAAGCAGGATGCCAGCTGTATGGTTCCTTGAGTCCTTCTGCTGGATCCATCCAGCCAGCAGTGGCGATGGGACACCCTCCTGCTCTGCTAAGGAAGCTCTGACACATTCACCTTCCTTTCAGTCCAAGTGTGCAGGGTTCTTCCAGCAAGAAGAGCTTGCCTTCACTGCTCCAAGGATAGAGGAATATGACAAATAAAAATCAGAATCTTCCAAGTTTCAAAAGTTCCTTTTTCATAAAACAAGCCTTAAAAAGAGAATAGACAATGAGCTGCACAACATTTTACAGGCACTCATTTGAGATGACCCACGTAATTAATCCACTTGACCTCTTCACATCTCTCAAGTGATAGCAATAAGCAGTATAAAAGCCTTTACAATCATGGACAATCATGTCCCATTTCTGCTTTATGTATAAAAGTGCCTAGTGCAGTTTGTCATTTATCAGCAAAAATTAACATCCCCATACAAATACATGGACTATGATATAAATTCATAGATACCCGAACATCAAACACTTGCTGCTCCTCTTTACCCTTCCCAGTAGCCTCCTCTGAAATCTCTTAGTGTTCACCAGCTTCCTGAGCTGGTACACAGCTTGCCATTTAGCAGTTTCCTCTCCCTGGATCTCCAGGTTCCCATCCCAGATTCCTATCTGGGACTTCATGACGGGAAGGTAAGATTATGCTTTGTGACCCACAGTCTAAGTTACAGCACATTAAATTAAATATAAAAAAATATAAGTAAAAATAAGGCAAGGTCTACAATAAGTAAATCCCACTTTTTCAATGCACACCACAGGAACACACATATCCACAAAAGGGATTAGGTTTTATGTCCTTGTTGGATGGAAGGAGGTGGAAAGGTCGAGCCAGAAAACCTGAGAAGTAAAAGCAGAATTATTCAACATAGTGGTGTCATTGCAGAAAGAAGGAAATTTTTTTTTGCGCAACTGCAGCAAGGCCTGCAGGGATAGGGGTAAGTGGAGGGGGTGGGAAGGGATGATGCTGTAACAGCAGTGCTGGCAGAGCGTGAGGTCAGTCAAAGCAGGTCATGTCATTCCAGCAGAAAATCCTGCTGGAATTATCCTACTGGGCAAGAATGATGGTACTCACAGAAAGACTGCAACATGCAGTCTTGGTCAAACTAAGTAACCCAGGGTTCCAGCTATAGAAAAACAAATCCCAGGAAGCAAGGCCATTCCCAACAAACTGGACACAGACAGACTGCAGCTGCTGAAACACATAACTGGAGTGACATAATATTAGGACATATTTTTATGCTTACTAAGACAACAACAAACCCAAGCCTGAAGCTGTATTTTGGGCACACTAGCTCAAACTATCTTTAGACAGGAAAAGTGTGTGTGTGTACAGATGTTCCAGCAGGCACGGAGACCAGAGAGCTGGAAAAGCAGTCGCTCATTTCCGAACTTTATAAAAATCATCTGTTGCAAACAAGGGTGGGGATAAATACACCAGGCAATGCTGAAACAAAATAGAAACAAAAAGCAGGCAAGAAGCCAGTAGTTGGTCAGAGATTGGTGAGGTCTAGTGGCTCCATGCCTTCTCCAGCCTTACTTTTCCCAACAGATGTTTCCAGGTGTTATCCCCTCCTGCAGTCCCCCTGCTATGTCCTACTCTCCTGCCAGCTCTTTCATCCAGCTTTCTAACTATCTCACTTTCACAGCTGCTCTCTTGGAAGCATGATTGAAGCTATAAATTCACGTCTACACATCGGTAATAAAAATAGTTTTTGTAAAAGCTATTCTTCTTCTTTATCGATGGTGACACAAATGATACAGAATCACTGGCAATTCAGGGGTCTCACCGCAGCTTTAATCACCGATCAAGACAGAGAGCAATACTCTGTCTCGCAAGGAAAACAGTAATAATGAAACTATGTATACATATATATATCTTGGAATTATTTCTATTTGTGAAGAACTGAAAGATACAAGAAAGGGCCTCAAAGTTCTTTTTCCACAAAACAGCTATTATTTTTAAACTAAAACAAAATTATCACCTTGTTCCAGAAAACATGCCTTCTTCTTTGCCCTCATGGATGTAAGGAAATCCCTGGGGCCACCACTGAGGCAAACAATGCTTTCAAGGTCTCTAAAGTGACTCAAGCGAGCCAACGGTAAAAAAGACTCTGCTAACCTCATAAATTCCAAATCTTTCTTAATCTTCAGCCTGTGGCAAAGCAGAAGCCCCAAAGCTTGTGCTTTGGGCATGAAGCGACCATTCCTGCAAGCAGTGCTTGTACAAGAAAACTGATTTGCATGGAGGCACATCTCCTTTGGGTTCAATTTGCTGTTATGGCAAATAAATCAGGCATGGGCAAGCACTGGGTTGATATTGGCAGGGCAAATTTCAGGCATGAAGCCCAAGGAGAAAAAGCATAGCTTTGAGTGATGGCGATTGGCCACCAGCCTGCTGTTGGTAGGGTAATGGAGGAACCAAATAAAGAAACACAGAATTGCACCAACAGGAGCAAAAAGAGATTGTAAAGAGACTGTTTCTAAAAACCAAGAAAGAGCTAAAGCAGGGATGTTTGACAAACAGGGACAGTGCTTGTGGAAGAAGCTGACATTTGTAACAAGGACAGGGGAGTAGAAGCAGAGTTCAGCACTGGGCCTGGAAGGGACTGGTCCATCCCCATGACTGCCTCTGCCTCCAGGAGAGGCTGGGAGCTCTCTGAAGCTCCTTGGCTCTACGTGTGACCAGCACAGCAGGGCTCTGCTCTGTGCCATGCCACTGCTACTACAGTGTGACAGCAGCTTCCCAATATGTAAAGGGATGATTGTGATTCCAGGGCTGCAGTGGCATTTGCTGCAATTTCTGTGAGGGTTTTCACAGTTAGCCAAGCCACTATTGTTTTTATTGAAATTCACACATGCACACAGTACTTAAGAGAGAGAAGGGGGTGAAAATAGAAGCTGAATTAAAAGTTCAGCTTCTTTCGACTTCACTTGCTAGTAGATTCATCATCATTTTTTGACAGAATAATCTTTCCACGGTGAATTATTTTCACTGGAAAAAAAAAGAGGAGACCAACAAATTGCTGGATAAAATTCGTGCTTTAAATAATAAAGCAATTAATGGCATTTTAGCGAGCACACATTCTTCTCTCCAGAAATAAAATCCCTATTTCATCTCATCTAAATTGCTTGGTCAGCTTCAAATAAGCGCAATATAAATCTCCTTCCCATACTGCTGCTGTTATCTATGATAAAGGGAAGAGACAGAAGGTAATCCTGTGTTCTGTATTCACTGACACATCATTTTCATGCTACACTACACTGTAATTTATTTCTAATGGGATAAACCTCTTGTAGTCTTCCTGCATTGTTCAGCCACACACACATCCCCAACTGGTACCAAGACTGTAGGACTGGCAGGTGCAATACACAGGGACCCTGCCTGGTGGATTTAGGATGTCTGCTGCACATTTCAGCAAAGCTACAGCTGTGAAAATAAACAGAGAGACTGTATAATTAAGGTACGCTTTTATTCCTTCCCACCCACTGCCTCCTGCAAGCAAGGCAGTCAAAGAGTATGACACTTCTCAGTACTTCTTGTAATTTCCAACTAAACTTTTCATTTTTTATCTAATCGGTTTGAGATGATGCAAAAAGACAGGTAGAGCTGTGAGAGATTAAAGGGTATGGAAACCAGTTGAAAGTGAGAAGTCCTTAGTCACAGCAGAGGTATAGTTTCATACAAAGGAAAATATCTTTGAAGCTCGTTCTCCTGTCCTCATCAAGAGGAATACAAGAAGTAAGTAAACCAGTGTATGAAAATCAAGCTGGGGCTATGAAAAGCTACATTTTTGTTTACAGTATTTTCATAGCATTTTGCAGAAGAAGATAAAACCTATGGCTCAAGGCTTATAAAAACCTTATTCAAATTAAAACTTTGAACTGAAGATCCAGTTATTCCTGATGCAATCCTGAAATGGATAGGCACAAACATCAGGCTACCTATGATATTCCTGCAAAAATGAATATATTTTAGAGAACATCCCCATTAATTTGTACAACACCTTTCTCCATCAAAATGTGCAAGACCACCACAGATAGTTAAGCTTCTGGCAGTTAATAAACACTATTAGCAAGCACCATGACCTAAAGAGACAAGAATCTCAGTTTTACCATGCCTTTCACATCCACCTCTCCAGCTCTGGTGATTGCTACACTCAAATACAGAGGACATCTTACAAAGCAAAATATTGTCTATTAGCTGTCTACCATCTGGCTACTTCTATGGCCCAATCACTCCAGCTGTTTACAAAAGGATTAATTCCATCTGATTTAGATGCAAGGTAGAAACTTGCAGCTGTGACAGTCAGCTCTCCAGATTCCCTTTACTGTCGATGCAAAACTACAGTCCCTTCCAGGGCACATGTCACACCACTGCAGGTACCCATCTTCAAGGCAGTGAATGAACCCCTTGCTGCCCAGGGAAGGGACCAAGAGCTCCACTGTGGCCACCTGCACACGGACAAACTCCAGCTCAAAGGGGCCTGGCAGCAGGAGAGCTGGGTCTGGTCTCCTGGGCAAAGATCACTCACAGCAGCGTTTCAGCTCTTTGCCATCTCCAGCTGGACTGGGTTCCTCAGTGCACTCCAAGTCCCTGGGAAGGATGGTGACAGCAACAGCAAGTCTGCAGAGAAGAGGCAGGAGAAATACAATGCCAGGCACCAGCAGCAGGGCTGCAGCTGCTTTATAGTGCTCCTTGCTGCAGATTATGAATGTTAGCTCTGGTTTACCAACAATTCATGCTTCAAAAATTTGACAGAATACCCCAAAGGCCAATTCCTCCTGAACTCCATCCCTGCTGCCACAATCAGTTTGTATTACGGCTTTGTTCTGGGGACGTATCTGTAACCACTCATGGGAGGGGCCCAAATGCCTTGATCCAGCCCAGCGTAGGCAGGCAGTGCCGCTCACGTCCGCACCGGGTCACGGGCCAAGGGAAGCGGTCCCACCGAGGCTGGCTACTCCTGTAGCAGGGGTTCCAGCTGAGATCCTGTGAGTCAAGCTCCCTGCAGAAACCACCAAGCAGCCTTGCCAGATGCTCCTGGGGCTCCACAGAGTGCTCGCCAAGGAATCCATTGGGCAATCAGATCTGCTCCCACAGCAAGGTCCAAGCTCTGGCAAGAGGCCTCTGCTGCATCTAAACCTACCTACAGGGCTTGCTGCCACTCTGTATTTTGATGTCTGTTGATGTCAAAATTTCACATACAGTACATTTAGGTTTTACTTATCTGAAACTCCCTCTTAAATGCAATCCAGATGAGCTCCTTGGTGTGGATAGTGGCTGCCCTCACTGTCTGCAGCCTCACTTAGCAGACTGTTTTTCAAAAGGGAACAGAATCATTTTAGATAGACTGCCTTTCCAACTGTGGTTGGAAAGGGGATCCTTGATCATGCTCCCAAGGTCATATCCTGATTTCTGAGCATCTCTGGAGAGGGATGGCAGCATAACTCACACCACCGGCTCAGCAAAGCACTGTGGGTGTCTTTACTGAGCTGATTGTGTTGCCTACCAGTTCTCAATGGCAAAATGCACGGCTTAGCACTCCCTGGCAAATAGGTGACTTTGTATTTTGTCACCTGGCTGCAGACACAAAAAGATGGTATCATGTGAAGTGTGCGGGTGTGTCTGCACCTACTGCCACGGCTCACCCTGCTGCTGCAGAGGGGGCCAGCTGCATGAAACAGGGCAGGCTGAAAGCAAACCTCAAAAAGAGATGCTTGGTCCCACATTCACAGTGCCCAGGAGCCACAGCTATCCTACAAGCCTACAGGGGAAGAATCAAAAGGGCTAAACCTGGCTAGATACCACCTGGTCATGGTAAATGGTAACAAATGCCTTTGAAGCATGTACAAGTCAAAAAGCAAGCTTAAATCTAGGAGAAAGACATGGGAATTATCACTCCAACACAGCAGAAAGCTTTGGTTGGGTGCTAGAACAGTCTCCCTAGGCACAGGGCCGGGATCTTCTTGCCTCAATCTTTCAAAGCTAGGCTGAATGAGAAGTAGTAACAGTTTGGCTGGAAAAGCATGAGCAGATGATAGAATCAGTCTTTACTGCCTTAAAGCTTTAACTCTCTGAAAAAACAGCTTCTTCTCCAATAGGTAGGTGACACCACCACTAGGAATGGTGTCCATTCAATTCAATGGCTGTCCCCCAGCGTAGAAGTCAAAAGAGAAGCAGCAGAAGTGAGGCAGCACAACTGGCCAAGCAAGAGGGGTACAAACTGCTTCAACCTCGACACACAAGGTGCTAAGATTCAGTGATAAAAACAAGAAGAATGAATAGAGTCTGGTAATTTTTCTAAGAAAGCAGGGTTTGCACAGAGGAACAAAATTATACAGAACAAATAACTGAAGAATCTCTTTGTACTATTGATTAAAAACCAGCATGTGATGATATTTTTGTGCCTATGTTTTACAAAGTGGACTAAAATTGCGGAACCTAAACACTTTTCTTTACTCTAGTAACTGTCATCATCTAAAACACCAGCTGAACTAAACTCACAAAATTGTATTAAGTGTAACATACAAACACTTTGTACATATAGTACAAAGCCACGGGCTACCCTTCACCTCTGAAGACAATCTGTAGCTACACTTTCACCATGTTTTATAAATAAAGCTACAAGCAACTTCTTTATTCTCAGTGTAGTGTGTGAAACATGTGGGGTTTTTTCCATTTCCACAGAAACTTACTTCACCTACTAGCCCCTCAGGACAGCTTGTGAAACTAGAAAAAGTAGTGTACTGTCCACTGCTTCTAATTAAAATCTTACAGGATTGTGGTCAGAGAGCTCTGGAGAACTGGTGAGGTCGCGTGATTTCCTTGAGGTCAGACAACAAAAGCACATTAGAGCAGGATGACAGATTTCTTGGCTTGTCCATGCAATGCAGCCCTCCGCAGCCTGAGCCAGAAATGCCGTCACTGGGAAGCTCTGGTTCCTCTCAGTAATCTAACTTTAAATAGTCTAGATCTTTAAAAGAGAAAATCCCACATAAGCACACCCTCCCCCCTCACCACTCCCCTGAGGGTACCAAGAGTAACTTTTTCCCCCGAAGTCTTCTTGCACCTGCAGAGGTTGCTCTGGGAGCCAATGTGGCTCCAAAATCTGTGCCAATCTTTAGCCACTCTCTGCAGTTTTTCTATATTGCTGAGTGCCAGTAAGTGTTCACACTCCAAGCAATATCTGGTCTGACCATTTGCATGTTCCTCCAGCTGCTTGAGAGCCCATCTGCTCAGACAGGATTGCTGGCTCCACTCACTGCACACGACCCAATGTTTCCATTGCTTACCCTGGAGAACTTGGGGGACATACTGGTGAGGAAGTGACAGATCTTTGCATTTGTGACACATTCACTCCGTCTGTTACCTAGTATTTTCCCCAGGTATTTACCTCTGGAGGCATGAGACGTCTTTGCCTCTGGTGAGTTTCCAACACTCACATCCACATGTTAAGATGGAAATAACATCTGAGTGGAAGACTCCTAGTTTGGTCTTTACATTTGTATTTTCAATGACTAATTTTGTTTAAGTTGGTAAACGCAGCTGTTGCCTTGCCAGTTGGTGACATTTCCTTTTGGACTTCCCCCCTGGTTGGTGTGTCTCTGCCAAGACATGTAAATTGACTCACTCCTTGTATTCTTTTGCCTTTTTATACAATGCTTCAGTAGGAATTTGCAAAAGGTCTCATATGATTTGTTTCCTGAAATAATTATTAGCCTTGCAATGCCAGACAGTCTTTTCTTACATGTTTTTTGTACTGTCACTTAAGCATCCCATGCTCAGGATGCTGGATCTAAGTGATGTAACAGCTCACTATACTACATCCAGCTGTACTTTTTCTTATGGTGACTTGGCCATGTCACCGTCCACTCAACAGCAACCTTAAAGTGGTGACAGAATGCACACTGGTTTTACACCAGCATTATCCAGGAAGAACCATTCACGCAGCTCTCTACTTGCTTCAATGGCTCAAACTTGTCAGTGACTTCACAGTCATTATAAATACATATAATAAAAATAACAGATTAATCGCCTGAAAAAGGTAATAAACATATTCTCATCAAGAGCTCCAAACAAACAACCGCATCAAACTGGCAGGTGATCTGCCTCAAGCCAAGGAGCAGGAGGCTATCCAAAATCTGGATAGCAGAGGCCATCCAAAAATCTGGGAATTGCTTTATTTCCTGAACTGAAATGTCTGAGCTGAAACTGCAAGAGGAAAAAAGCAGAATCTCAGTTTTTCATTTTGGTTTGGGGTTTTTTTCATTTTTGATGCTTGTACCAGTGAACGGAGGAGAACTTCTCTTCAACTTTCACAATTGCATCATCTGTCTGAAATACTTCATCTGAAGTGCAATTTCTTTGTATCAGTTGGATTATGTTAATTTTTTTCATATTCCTGTATTTCTTTAAGAACTCAGCTACTACTCATTCAACCATTTTTCAGCAATGGTCTCTACCTCCAGCTACTCCAAACTGCGGTTTTAGATAGCTTTTCACATCTGCCTTTGTGCTATGAGACAGCAACTCTACTTTGGGATTTTCAGTTCCTCTGGCAAAGTCACAGTGCTCCTCCCACCATCAACATCTTTCTCCTGTCACTAAACAGCTTTCACCTGCTAACCTCAGATGGGCCCAGTCGGTGGTAGAACCTGGTGTGTTGAACAAAGGGAATTGCTTTTTCAGGAACTACATCAGCCTCTTGAGCAAGGCTATCTTCTTATCTCTCTTGGGGCCCTCAATTCTTTTTCTGAAACTGATTTTCCAGCTGATTTCGCTGGATGCATGCAAACGTCCAGTGTTGGTTTTGATATTTCCATCCTTGGAAAGCCCACTATCTGGAATTGCTCAGCTGAAAATCAATTACAATTTTAACAACAGATGGCAAGTTCACTTAAGTAGTAAAACTAATTTACTAATTCTTCTTTCTAATTCTCCTGCACTTTTTTCTCTTTTTTTTTTCTGTATCGTCACAAAAAATTAATCACTTCTATTGCAGGCCAAGATGTGCTGAAGATAAACACTGTGTTTGTCTCCAATACACTCAAACCACAACAATTCCACCAACTGCTGTGGGGACACCTTTACACTATGTTCAGGCATCACCAAGAGCCCAGAGAGCAGGCAGAGTTCTGCCAAGCCCCACATTATTGCTTTGGAGACAGAAGACATTTGATGCCACCGATTCCTCTGTCACTGGCCCTAACCCCAAGAAAGAAGTCTCCCTTTCAGTTAGCAGATGTCAGCTAAGGAATGTGGTCCAAATTTGCTGACAGCTCTTATCTCATTGCAGTAGTTGTCTGTTGGTAATACTGTGTAATTGTCATTTCATGTACTGCGTTTGAAATCTAGTTCAGAGCAATCGACCACTAATTGGTTTCCAGTCTACAAGCTATTTTTCTGCCTTGGAAGTCATAATTAATGCTACTCCCTCCGAGTTATCATCATCGTGCTTCATGAATATATTATAGCTTTGTTTTCATTCTTAAGATTGCTCTTCATCAACTCCTGGTCACAGACAGTTTGCTTACTCAAAGGATTTTACTTACTCTATTCCTCCATCTCCTTCACCTGCATCTCTTTTGTTGTTGCAGTCTTTATTTCACTGTTCCAGAAACCTACTTTCTGTGGTTATTTTTTTTTTCCAAACCTTTCCCTAAAGAACTCTTCAGAGGCTTGCCTGGCTCACAGCTTTCACCAAAGAAGGTCACATCATTTCACCCAAGACAGAATCTGCTATTTACCTGGCAAGTACTTTGCTGGAACAGCTACCTTGCCATCTTCCTCTAGTTTGCCTCTTTTCCAAGGACAGAGTCTTTGCCTGTAGCTGAACTCCAAACACAGAGTGTTGTACCATTGCTTTTCATCACAACCATGATGTTTGACCAGTTCAGATCGGGCCATGAGACTCTGCAATCTTGCCCTCAGCAAGGTCAGCTGAAGCCTTGATTTGGCCTCTGGGTTCAAGTGGGCACCGCCAGCTGCTGCAGTTTTCCTGTCACCTACATTCTACTTGATAAGGATGCTACAAGATGAAAAGATACTCACATTTTACACTAACAGCAGCCATTTCAATATCTGACTTATAAAAGAAACCACATCTTACATCTCAGAAATGGCTGTGCTCTGTCTCCAGGGCTGATGTAAAGTGTTCATATCTTCTTCTGCATGACATTTTGCATTGCCTCCCTCCCTCACCCTCAGCACACTAATATGTTAGGAGTTATCACCACCTCAATCTTATGCAGGTTCACATTAGGACTTCCTAAATATGGTGAAACACAGAAACTTAACACCTACTAGAGCTGGGAGAAAAAAATTAATAATTTTTTTTTTTTTTGGTTACTGAACTAGCTCATATTCTTCTACGCTTACGGTGCTATTTGGTTCAGCAGATGGAGAATTAAAGGAAAGGTCCCTTTTGCCAACAATTTTTACTACCTCACGTGAGAGATGTTAGCTACACTTGGGCCCCATGTGACCCAGTAATTTCGGACCTGACAATGGGTAAACTGTAAGGGAAGAGCAGACTTTGCACTTGAACGGTCAAGCCACAGACCTGAAATATTAACGTTCAAAAGTCAGGTTCCAGGGAGAGCCAAAACGGGCCACCAGTGTTGAAAAGAACAGTTGCTCATCCTTGCAAAAAGCCCAGTCTTTCAGGGAGACACACTCCAGAAAGAGGAAGGAAATTTAACCCAGGAGTCAGTACTTGGGACTTGCTAAATCACTTTTCCACATCAAAACTGTAGTGGGTAACTATCGAGCAAACGAGAGATGAAGAAGCCAAATGAGGACGTTAGGGACTGCTCTGAAAATCTACAGGATGGACAATGGATTACGTCAGAGCACGGAGGTCATCGGCACTGAGGGTGTCATCTCTGGCACCAGCCAAACGGGGTGGGAGATGGGGTGGGGAGAGGGAAGAACGAAAAAATACAATTCAGGGTAAAAGAGAGTTTTCTGGTTAAAAAAATGAGACCAAAAAATGCAATTTCTGAAATACTGGGAAATGAGTGGCAGTCTTTTAATCCTAACGGAAGACAGACACAGGGAAGACAAAGAAGGTATCAGAAGGACATAAAACCCAGAGATGTCTTAATGATATTTGCAGATAACAAGTTCTCAAGTAGTATAAATACAGTCTGAGCAATATATAGCTTGCTTCAAAAAAGACAAACCATCTGCATTTCACCTCTTCATGTTAACACACTATAATAAACAAACAGCTATGGAAAGCAAACAACAAGGAACCTGGGCTGTGTTAAAAACTTCCTTGTATAACCCTAAGCAACTACTTCGTGCCTCAGCTTTTACACACATAAAACCTGTAAATAGTACACTTAGTATCTGTGAGTTTAATTAAAATTTGGTGGTTGAAGTACTGTTTTAGTGTATAACTTTGAGAAAAGTTATGCAATTTTTGCTGTTTATGGTTATCTGGTACATCATTTCTCCCTAGAAAATACACTCTATTTTTTGAAAGTACAGAGCATAAAAAAATGACCTTTGTCTCTGAAACAGAAAGGGGCTGGAATTCACTTGTTCAAATCCAGACTTCAAAATGACATAAGTGACACCTCCAGACAGTCTGGGCCATTGTGGACTTAACTCCCACTGAGAAAGAGTGATCAGCAGGAGGATACAGGACATGGCCAATACCAGTCTGCACTAACTCCCTACACCAAGTGTCCAGGAAAGAACTCCAGTGTAGTTTTTTGCAAGCCAAAGGCAGGTGTCTGAGTAAATACAGGTGTCTGAAAAATCTGTAGCTAGAAGGTCTCAAAGGAATCAAAGAGAAATTTGAAGGAAGGCTGAAATGACTATTTCAGATTCCCAAAAGGACCTCTAGCTTCTGTTGCCCCAAGTAATAACAATATTGCTTCATTTGCTTTGATTATGAATTTCAATTTTGTGATGCTTGATTTTTCTTTGCTTGGCCTCCTAATGGCTAGACAATTCTGTGCATGACTGTGTTGCAATTCTGTTTCGACACCCTGATAATTACACCTCTTTGATGGAGCATGTTTTAATACTATCTGTAGATAAACTGAGCTGCAATCAAACCCATCGAGATTGGGTTCGTTCTCAGTTTTTGATTTTATTAAGTGCAGGCACGGAAATACAAGAGCTGAAGCACCAGCTCAAACAGGAATGAGCTCCAATCCCTGCTCCCAAAAGCAAGAACTTTGAGATATGTGGGAATCCCAGGGCGCACACAGGGCCACCTTCGCCTCAGTTAAACTCCCCACTTCTGTAACTCTCTTGTCTTCCATTTTAGCACCTGTTGAGCAGACAGAAGAAGAAATACTTGGGGGAAGACTGCCAAGGGAAGACTCCCTTGCAGAACATTTTTGTTTCGTTGTTCATTAGCAGGTAGGTGCGAGCTGTACATATCAACGTGGGTGAGCAGAGGGGGCTTTCATGGAAGACAGAGCGCCAACGTTAATTCCCAGGAGAGTCCTCTCACTTACGAGACGCCCACGTTCACACTGCAATCACAGCTGCAACAGCTACAGCAGTTTTGGAGCCTCTGCTCTCAAGATGCTGCTTAAAGATAACCCAAATTCCAATGCCGTCTCCCATTATCCCAAGTCCTCTGTCAGCAGACTCAAAATCAGGATCCTTTATAGTAATGGAGAGATCTACCAACACCTTTACCACTAACATAATCTGCCAAGAAAGCACTTTTGATCATCTGTTTTAAAATATATATTAGTCTGATAATTTATTCCTTAACAGCTTCATAAAACAACAGCACTGAACACCAGCAATATAGGAGCTCCTGATGTTTGCAACTTGCTTACAGGACCCAAATCTAAGAGACAGCATCACTGCATTTAGAAATGTCACATCAAGGTTTCCAGTAGCTTCAACATTTCCCATTTCATTAAATGAAAGAAGGGGTGGAGAAAGGAGGAAACAGTATTTCTGCTCCACTTACTTGACAAATGCAAGAAACTGCATAGAGATCAACTGACACAACCTCTCTGAATCTTGCTGAAACACACAAACAAAGCAAGATCAACTCAGGCAATTAGAATTTGCTGCCATGGTTTGGGCAAATGGTTTAAAACCCAGAAGGTTTTGGATACCTTGGCTGAATTCTTCCAAATGAATAACTGCACGTAAGTATACGGTGAAGAGCAGGTTTCAGAATTCAGCACCTATCCATCTACACCACTTCAGTGGTAATCAACAGATTAACCTGGTATGACAATTTAGCTACAAGTCTCAGCCTGGAAGCACTTCCCTCCCCCCTACACCTAAATCACAGTCAGAAATGCTCCGAAGGAGATTAGGGAGATGACTTTGCCAAGCACAAAACGCTGACCTAAATGTGTTCCTCTTTAAGTAGGCAGAGATTCTAAATTTGACTGAAATGGCAATGTTCAGTCCAGCCCTTTTGTGTTTTTCAAGATTTGTATAAGCTTTTAAAGCCTCTCATTTCTTTTAATGCAGGTTTTACCACCCCTAGAAAAATTTTCTGCTCTTACCCTTTTTGCTATAAATATACTGACAAATTGCATATACACATATTCTGCTGAATCTAGAGAAATGACAGGGTTTGTGCTTCACCTGCTACATCTGAAAAAAGCAAGAGCAGGTGATGCTCTGGTTTCTGCCAGAACTTGGTAGTGGTGTTCTAGTGTACAAGAGGGATGGCTGCTTCCTCAAACAATGTGCTCTGTAAGCTTTTACACTGTAAGCAAGGATATCCCAAAATATAGGCTGCAGCATTTCTCATTTTCATCCATACAACACTGTTAAATCAAAGGGATTTACATGGATTAGCAAAAGACAAAATTAGCCTATTTTAGTAATGGTAAAATGACAATAAGATTATAACCAATCTCACACTCCCAAGATTAATTACTTCCCAACTCAATATACCAAAAGGTTCTTTCCGCCTAACAGAGTCATGTCAAATGAAAATAAAATAGCAGGGCTTTTTCCCCTTTTTATTTTCTGTTTTAGACATGACGTATTTTAAAACTGAAAGAATTAATTGGTTCATTGTCTTTAAAGAATGAAAAAGGAGCACAGGCTGCTATGCTGCTTGGTTAGAAACATCAGACTGTGGCTGCTGACAACTCACTGAACCCTGAACTGTGACATCACAGCTGGCCACAATGTAATTCTCTTTGGAAGATGGAGCTCTATTATATATCAGTGAGGTTGCTGTTCCCCTCCACCCAGCTGCTCCTGAGATTCTCACACGTGAATAACTGCGCCTGTACAGGAACATTCAGAGAAAATGTCACAGAGGTTTTGAAATGATAACCAGAAAATACACTGTGGTATTAGTTCTGCTTAACTTTATAAGAGCTTGAATTTTAGTTTTTATTAGCTTCTGCAAGGCTGAATTTCCCAGAATGATGTAACTGCTGTCTCAAAATAATCTGAAAATATTTTTTTCTGTCCCCACACTAAAGCTCTGCATCTCCTCTCTGCTGAGCTACGTCTAGAATAGCTAATCTGAGATCAACTCACATATTGGTTTCTAAGGGACACAAATATAAAATGGGCTGAAGGATACCTAGGATGACGCAGAGGAACGTGTTTTGCACACACAGGGACACAATTGCTTTGGCATCGTGTGAGGAATCCTCAGCCACCAAAGCACACGTGGTAGCTGCCTGCCTGCACACTGCTCCCCACGTACGGCCTCTGCGAGCCAGCCAGGCCCAGCCCAGCCTACAGCTACAGAGCGTGGCGCCATTTGTAGCTGCTGACAAACAAGAGACTTACTTCCTGTTAGTCCGCTGAAGAGTGCTAAAGGCAACAAGTTCTTAACACAGCGCCCGCAAGGACACTTGTTCAAATAGCCAACCTCAAGTGCTGCTCAGGGGCTGTACCTGAGCTGTGACAAACCCAGGGCAATTTGGGTTAAGGAGGTCCCGGTCCACACAGAGCTTCGTGATCCCAGGGTGGACAACTCTGACAGCATCCCGAGCTGAACTCCTGGGAGTCATACACCTAGACATGGCATTTTCCTCCAGAAGGCAGTTTATTCTGGCTGCTTTGCTTGAAGCTGCTTGCACCCATCCCTTCATCAGCAAATGCAGGGGCTGGTTTACAGCCCCTGTCCTGGAACTGCATCTCTGCAGGGCTGCATGTGTGCACTACAGTTTAAGCACTTTGGGACTGCTCAGAGTGAAATGCATAAAATGCTAATGTATTACTAGACTCCTACAATATTTTTAAATAGCATCTCCAGTATATAGAACTATTTTACAAGCAAGTCAGTGTTCCATGACACCAAAGATTTTTATTTTATCTTTTAAAGTTCAAATATCAGTGAAAAGTGGGTGTTGATAGGATCTGCCAGCAGCACAAACAAAATGTACGAATCCAGACTAGAAATGAAACGATCTCTCCACAACAGGGAAAGTAAGGCAGCACAACGGAAAAATATTCCACAACACACACCTTAAAAGCATTGAAAAAGCAAGTAGAACAAAGATTTCAAAGCACATTTGGACATGTGCTTCTTCAAGCAACATGTCAAAACCACTACCTTCTCCTCCCCTTCTTCTTGACAGATGGTCTGACTGGGCCCGAAGCCACACCACCAAGCTGTGATCTTGGCAAAACCCACAAGGTAAATAAGGCTGGGCACAAAGTACAACTGGATGGGAGGCATGTGAGTGCTGAAGAATGAGATCCTGGCGATTCAGACAGCAGCACAAGCTCATCTGAAACAATGCTCCGGCACAGTGCCAAGAGTGCTCTAGAGGTAAACACTACATAGCCAGGGCTGTATCCATCTCCAGTTGAGGAGATGTTTAAACGGTTAAACACTTTTCTGTTTAAAAGGTTAAACACTTCAAGTTTCTTTGGTAAATCCAAACTATCTTCATTTTATTTCAAGCTACTCCAAAAAACCCCCCACCAAAATCTCAAGATTTATCAATTTTTGTTTCCTCCTGTACTTCTAAAGTGAAGACACAAGAAAGTGCTACCATGCTCTTTCGCAAGACAGGATGTGCTTCATGGGCTCCAAACCACCTCTGTATGGGCTGTGTAAGATCAGCTGATTCCCTCAGAGCTAAAAAACACCGAGGAGATGCCAAGTCACATTGTTTGGGCAATTTTTTTTTTGTTTAGTGCTGTGTAATGGAACCATCTGCGTGAGTACCAATCAATAATCAAAGCCAACCACAGCCAGATGACAAATCCCTCTGCTTCTGCAGGTTTGAATGTCAAATTACCAGTGCCATCTGAATTCTGCTTCGTTTTTAACTTCTGATCAAAGCTAACATAGCTGGGAAGACAATGCTTTCCATGCTGTGCCTTCTCCCCTCTCACTGCTCTGAAATCATCTGTCTCAAAGCCAGAAGTCTAAATGGAGTGTAGGGCAAGTTCAAAACAGGGAGGGTTGCTGGGAGTCTACTGCCAATTCCACTCTGCAGTCACAGCTTGCTCCCACAGCTCCATTAGCTGCCTGCAATCAAGAGCGGACAGCTCAGTCCTTCTTGCTGTCCAGGTTTAATAGGTTCGGCTAGTTAATGAGCAACGGCTAGATTGCATTCCAAGACTTCACATCATTTGTAAAACAAATAAGTGTACACTTCTTGGGCTCCTCCAAGAGCCCAGGAGAAGTGCTTTGTTCTTCTGAGAGGATAACTGGGAGGCACAGGTTTCAAAACAGAATAGCGCAACACAATGGGAAACAGTCAGAATATTCACCTTCTCCAAGTATCATGCTGAACACATTGTTCCTTTTCCACAAATCTCTCAAGAGCTCACTTACCTGTACACCCCTGAACTACAGATTGCTCTTTCTAGATGAAACCAAGAGCTGTAAACCACTGGGAAGCATCTCAGTGCATGCCCAGTGCTGACAAAGCAGATCTTTAATCTGAAAGCCACTGCAAAGGTAGGGGTACTTTTTACATGTATGCTTTTTACACATTCCCACCAGAGAACTGCAAGGCACCTTGCAAACAAGAGAACACTTATACCTAGACTTACAAAGCTCAGAAGCTAAGTGACTTGAGCCCTCAGGCATTCCTCACAAAACCGGGACCATGTCCTTAGAGAAGGAAGCTACCTCTGAAGGCTGAACAGGGGGAAAAGCAAGCGTTTCTATTTGACTGGCACATGCTCATTCACTCCCCATACTCTAGCACTACTGCTTTAACATATGTACTGCTGCAGTGCCCCTTCCGCATGAGTGTGTATTTTTAAACTCTCACTTCCAAGGCAAAGATCCTTTTGTTTGTTACAGGGAGGCAACTTCTCTAGCAGTACAGAGGATCCTCATTCTTAAATGGCTGATTCACAGTTGGGCCAAAACTGGATTTTCCATGGACTTTGAAAGGACAACCTCTACATTCGTGGGCTTTCTTATCCATGCTCTTCAGCTCAGCCTGAGGGAGAAAGGAGTCCTGCTGGCAAGGACCTTCTAAAAGACATGATACTTCTACATTACATCTAATGTTGAGAGCCCTGACCATAGAGCTAGTAAGCAGATGGCAGCCACACTGAGAGAGTGTCCTCCTCCTCACATATGAGACTTATAAAAGCCTGGACACTTACTGGTTTATAACAACTTCACTAAAAATGAAAGAACACCAAAAAAAATCTCCAAACACTCAAGGTCCCTTTACAACCTATTTCTGCAAAACCAGGAATCAGATTCCATTTCTCTGAGCATATCCGCTATCAAAACTGGTGGTGAGTTTCAGGAGGAAAAAGAGAAAAAGACACCTCTTTACTCATTTACCAAAAGAACTCTTCACTAAACTTTCAAAAAGACTTTTGCAACAACACAAGACTGGTCTTTTTACTTTAAGTGCAAAACCTTGGTATGGAAAGAAGCACAGCTGAAAGGTTATGTAAGTTTTTTCTTCTATTATTCTCCATTTCCTTTGCACATGCCAGTCAAAACTATAAAATACTTGTGGGAGAAATGCAGAAGGCACAGTTTCACATTCCAAAAGATCTATTTCCATGTGCTGCAGACGAGCCAGTCGACCACCCAGGAAAGCCAGGCAAACACACTTTGGCCCACTAGTGCTGCAGTTGCTGACAAGCAGCCCTTCTCTATAAGGGCTTTGCCCTGCATTTCCTCTGAGAAATAAGCATCAAGCCTGACAAGCCTGTGGCTGCATCTCCTCTAAGTCTGCTCTGAAACAGTACTGATGAGCAGACCTGCACTTTCTCCTCTTGAGAAGTGGCGCCAAGTGCTAAAACATTTTTAATAAAATGGCCACAAGAAAGAATATAAAGGAGTAGATAACCTTAATACAGAAACCTGTCATACTATCACCTGTTTATTTGTCAAATCCTTCCATCCTATCCCTTTGCCCTCTATCACAACACTTTCATCCCCATTTTATTAGAGAAAAGAGAGCGAAGTTGGGTCATCCGTAGTCTTGGGAAAGGGTATGACCAGCTATTTTCTCTCCCTTAGAGCCCTGGACAATGTTACTTACTTTTCAGACATCAATCACAGAAAGGTTTGGTAACTGTTTCAGAGTCACTAAAAATTAATCAGTCCCTGAGAGGCCAAGCTGGTTGAGAAACTGCTGGCTGGAGCAACAGAAGTAGGCATGACTTGCCTTCAACAAAGCAGAAGGCATTTGGTTTTAGTTAAAGGGATAAAGGGCAGTAAAACTCGGCCAAGTATTTATTTATTGGACTGGAGTGCCTGCAGCAAGAGAGGAGGGTGAGATGGTGTAAAGTTTTTGTAATCCCAACCTTGGAAGAGAGGTAATTGAACTCTAGTTTCACTGTTGGAATAAGATAGCACAGAAAATCTTTGGTATGTGCTGCAGAAATGATTTATAGAAGCAATGGGGTGTCTGTGTGTGCGTAAAACCAAAAAAAGCTCTAAAAGCCCTAAAGCTCTCCCAAGATGATACCTTTTCTTTGACCTGTTGGCCATTAGTTTCTGCCAGTTCAAGACAGTCAGGAGCATGAGGAAGCAATAAGCCACCAGTGAGGCTGTTGCTTTGCAGAATGATGCTTTCAGTTCAGTAGTGGGGAATGCTGACTGGGCATCGCTGAAGCACACCCTTGGATCTCTCCAGAGTTAAATAAATAAATTGAATAAAAGTTATAAGTATTAATGGAACTTTACATAGTCTTGACCCAAACCTCCACTCAGTGGTGTGGCTACTTGATAATACTTCAGTACAGGCTAGTATGTGGACCTACCAGCTGTGACTTATTTGGTCCTCAGCCATGTCCCCCCACTCGGTGTGAGGGAAACATAACAGGGGTGGGCAATGAGAGACCCCAAACTCTGGATTCATTTCAACTCTGGTGAACACAACTGACTGTCAGTTCATGGCAGAGCAAAAAAACATGGAGGTCCAGCTGAGGATGCTGCAGAGGCTCACTGGATGTGTGGCAGAGAGCAGGAGAAAACAATCAAGAAGAAAAATTGGACGACCTTGCAGTTTTAGCTGGGAGTGTCACACAACAGTTAATGCTGAGGAATCTTGCAATTCTGTTTATGTTCTTTCAGCACAAGCAGGTGTTGGGAAGCCCAGAATGGGAGGGGCATGCAGATAAAAAAAAGAAAGAGGAACCACTTTTTTTTCTTGTGTGCGTGATCTATTCAGATGAATCTTTTTTTACCAACAGGCTCTCTTCCTGGAATCAGCACGGATGCCAAAGTGTCACCCTGTAGCTCTCTGATAAACACACAGTGTACCTCAAATGTCTAGGTTATGTTGTCTGTTTGTAGTGGAGGTTTTGATGGGAATTCTGGGGTTATTAAGTAGTTTTTAACAGAGACATTATTAAAACGTCCCAGCTTTTTAAAATTTAGATTTATTTGGGTTAAGTTTTGTTATTTCCATACTATTGTAGTCATGTGCTGTAATGCTTACCATCTGAAAAGTGAGACCTAAAGGACACATATCCATTGACACATATTTTATTTCTTCCCTTAGATACCCTGAATAACTGTGCACACCATTTTTACACTAACAAGTTTTGTACAGAAGAATGCTCTAACCTGCAGATTTCCATTGAACTGCTGCTGCTCCTTGTCCAGTGCCACAGCCACCTCTCCCTTTTTCCTGCAACTCTTTATTACTGAACATCAGTGTCATTCGCTGACACAATTATTGTGGCTGACATTATGCCACTGTTCTAAAGGAAACAGGCAGAGAGCAAAGGAAAAAAACCAACACCCAACCCAAAACCTCTAGCCATCTTAGGCAAAAGAAATCAGGCTCAAAGAGATATAACCAACCTCACTCTCTCCCGTTAAAGAGAAGGTGCTTGCACTGCAATGCACACATGGCATTTCAATCAGCTCCTATGGCTGGAAAATGGGTACACTTCTGCCTGCCCCAACACATATCCTGGAGTGCTTCAGTTCCCAGACATTAAAGGTAGAGGTGGAAGAGGGGGCAGGGGGGGAAGGCGAGAGAACAGGAAATAAAATGGTTAAAACCAACCAACCAAACCAACACAAACAAAATAAAAACAAACCACCACAAAATGCAACCTAGCATCAGACAGGAGATAAAGCCTGACCTGTGATTCAGCAGATTCAAGTGCTCAGAAGCACAACAGCCTGTACACTACTGAAAGACAGCAGCAGTCCATTACACGTATGGATTTGCAGCACTTTGTCAGCACTAATGATGTTACCTCATTAAAAGAGATAAATGCCTTACTGTACTACCAAAAGCATCTGCTCCTTCCTTCTTCTCATCTCTTCACCATCAGGGCAATCAGCAGCAGCGCAGTGAAAACAAGTCAAAATACAACACTAAACCCACTTAGAGCCTCTTGCTAAGGCTGCTTTGTGCTGTTTTAATCTCAACATTTTTATATCATTTTTTTTCATGGGGTTATGCTATGCTTCCTACCAGGTACGTCTTCTCTTGACACTAAATCAGCATATCAAAGAAAACAAAGCCCTGTGAACCACCATGGCCCACCAGCTTTCAAAGGACTTCTCAGAAAATAAACCAATGTCTACCTCGAATAATTCATTCACTCTTGAGTAAAATGCTGCAACTTCAATCACAGCAGGTGAATTAGGTAAGGGGGCGACAATGACTTCTATCTGTTAACACCCTCCAACATGTTGCCATGCTCAACACAACAGTTTGCTTCCAACAGATTCCTCTCTACATGCAAAGGTAGCAGTTTACAATAATGAATGTTTTATGCATTATTCCTTTGTGTATAGAGTCTCCCAAGTACACATTATTAAAATCTATTAAACTCTCTATTTAGCTGAATTACCAATGTGCCTTTGGGGAAATTATTACAATGAAGCTGTACTGGTATTTAAACTCCACTTGTTTAACAATCTTCTCCTAATCACCAATCCAGATATCAACATTAAAGTGCAGTCAGATTTCTTCCACTGCAGCATCAACCTGTCCACGAGCTACTTATGGAAATTAATTTCAAAAAATGAGTATTTCAACCTGGTATATTTTTCATAATTAGCCTCAGACAGCTTTTGCTTTAAAATAATAGGAACTCTTCACCAAGCAGAGCCCTCCACAGTTAAATCTGGTGACAGAACCACTTAATTACTTGCAGCCACACCGTTTCTGTCAGCATACCAGTATCTGCAAGATACCAGCTCATTCAAGGAACATTTGGCCAACAAGATCCCATTCTTTACAAATGGCTTTTCTATGAGAAAAAAAACCTGTCCTGGGTGCAAGCGTTGGAGCAGTCCAAAAGCTGCTTAAACCCAGTGTATGCCCAGGTCCCTCCTCTGGTCCAGATACAACTCAGAGAGTAGAGCATGTAAAGCAAAAGCAGAGTAGTTACTAACTGTTGTTTGTTCCCCTCAGACCATTTCCCCTTTTCATTCTGCACAATACAGCTACAGCTAGCTACTCTCTAAATGTGCCTGTTTTTGTGGCAGTGAGTCAAGCTTGGTTCCAGATTTTTAATGTGTGTCTGTACCTGTCGTGACAAGAACAAATATTTTTCCAATGGGAAGAGTCTCACATTCTCAGGGGAAGAGGAACTAAACCTCACCATACTAGAAACCACAGGATTCAGCTTCCTGGGGTGGAGTAGAAGAGACCTAGGTCTCAACCTTTCTGGTTTCCTCCATAACCTTCAATATATCACTGTGTTCCTGCCTTCATTTTTCATCAGTATGAAGTGCTCAGGTTCTATCTATGGGGCAGTCAGGGTCTCCAGCAAAGACAAAAGATGTCTTGTCCTTGCTACTACCTTTCACTAAAAGTTTTACAACTTCAATACCAGTTCAATTTTCAGTCGTCTTCAGTGAAAAAAACAGCATTAATTTATTGAAATAACACGGACAACAATCTTACAAAGCCAGTGGTCACAGAAACAGAATACAAGCAATGGAACTGAGCAAAAGGGCTTGACATCTTATGAAGATGCAAAATTTAGGCCATCATACATGCATGTTTAATATGCCAGAGTTCAAAGTTTATGTCCAAATACAGATAAAAGGAGGACTAAAGTCATCACTGGAAGCTTGTATGTATACTAAAGATTCTTCTGACAAGTATGAGTCAAATATTGTCTGCTCTTTTTGGCTCTCAGGCAGGCCTGCACAACAAAGTTGTTTCCACCAGGACCAAAAGTCCTTCAGGGAACAATCCTTGGGAAAAAAACACAGCAAACAGGTGGGCATATTTCAGCCATATGCTAATTTCCCTATAAATCAATGGACAAAAGCTCTTCCTTTCTCCAGTTACAAACCCCAAGCCAAATCATCTTCTCTGTTTTACAGCCTCATTGACATTGCTCAAGTTACGCATGCACCAGAGCAGATTTTGTCCTTGGGGGCACAGGGAGACCAAATCTCCCATAAATAAGAAAGGAAACAATCTGTTCACCTTAACTGAAGTGGGATGAGAAATATCCCTTTCACCTAAAAAAGGAGACATATGTCTAAGAGACAAAGGGAAAATGCCACTAATTTCACTTCTTCAGTTTGCCTCTCCATTAGGAAAGACTCTTGTGTACTTAAAATTTTTTTCAGGCTTTTAAGGCTATTTTATGCAACTGCAGATTAGAAGCCCTGAAGTATATCAGTTGTTGGCTTAGAGAAGTTGCTGGTGTCTACTTCACTGTCTTCCATCCCGTTTGACAGGGTTGATCAAGGGTGCACTCTATTGCCTGAATTTGTCAGTCTGTTTTCCTATCACTTACTTCGTTATCTCAACACCGGTTTCACAGCCATGAGGTGAGATGCTTCTGCTGAGTTGTACAAAGTCCAGCCACATCTTTAGCTTAGTTGGTCGCTGACTGGCTTCACCCCATCAAGCAGATCATGGTCAGCTTCATAAGCACCAACACTGGCACAAGAGGGAACAGGGCAAGTCCTGGCCAAGGACAATGCAGGAAGAGAAAGACAGCAGTTGTAACTGGGACTGGCGTAGGCTGCCACAAAACCTCTAGGCCCTGACGTGTACCAGAAGACATCATACAAAAACACGACAAGTGCACATTGAGGCATTTAGCACGGGACATTGCAATATCTGTATCTCATGTTCCCATCTTGTTATGGCATCGTGTTGATCACACCAGAGGACAGACCTCACAAAAGCACCCGGCAATACAATACCAAGTTTATTCCACAGTACTGGGCGTAGACCGTCATTTGTTATTGCGGCACGTGGACCAGCAGCCACCGCAGCCAGGCTGTCACTTTGTCTCTCCTGCCACCTACTGTACTGAAAACCAAAATATGTGTCACCAACTCACGTGCATTTCCACTTGTGTTTGGAAATACCAACCTGTAGTTTTTCTAGAAGTGCCACTGCATACATACAGGAACTCCCTGCTGTCACCACTCCTTCAGCAATGCTATCCAGTGCTTCCTGTTGAAGGCTAACTGCAGCACTTGGGAGCTCTACTTAACTCACTAATGCTTCAGGGTTAAAATTATCATTAAATACTAAAAATTTTCCAGAGTTTAGGGCACAAAGCCCTCTCTCTCTTTGCCTCAGGGAAAATTAATCATAGAAGATTTATTTTAAACAGTGGCCAGGCTATGATACCCCACAAACTTCTGCCCCTTAATTTTCTGTTACGTCCAATGACAACACTCACAGGGGGCAAAACCCAGCAGAAAAGTAACTTCCCATTGAGCATGTGGTTGTCAGCCTGTGGGCATGGGTGAAACTCCTGCTGCACTTGAGCTGCACAACCAAATGAGTGTCACTCAAGAACAGACCCGCCACATGCAAGAGTCTGTTTCAGACCGTGGTTTACCCTTGTCCTCTCAACCTCTCGCTCTCAAAATGCCAGCTGAGCAGGTCTGGCTGTGCCACCCACACCCTGAGCAGCGCAGTGCTACCCACAATGTCCTGCCCATGCGGTCCCGCTGCCTACGACATCACTGGCTGCGAAAAGGGCTTCACTGATGCTTGTGTCCAAGACGTGCATCCCAGGAGAAGAACTCTTTAATCATAGCTATCTGGGTTCTGCCATCCTTCCAGACACCATTAACCATGGTGAACAGCATGAAGAAGGGCAACAAGTCTGAGCTGGTTCAGACTAGTCCAAGCCCACCACAGGGGCTTCAAACCCATTCACGGCACTATGTGGAAGCCAATTAGTGATCAACTCAAAGCCAAATAGGCAGATATCCCATGTTAATTACTTATGCCATTCTCACAGAATGCACAACAAGCTTATTTTTCAGTATTTTATTAATAATTTTGAAAAAGTATTCAAATAGTAAACAACAAGCTGAATTTTCTAATAGAAATCTCGATATTTTCTAGTAAGAAGATACCTTATGGATGCTGGTTTATTTCCCCAAGTATGGTATTCCCTTTTACCTAATCAACAGCTTGGGGCTCTATGACAGCAGCTATCTTTGATAAAAGGAGTATTCTTATGAGGGAGGAAGGCATCCAACACTTGCATGATCCAGTAAGCAATCAAATGGATTTATCTATGCTGTGACCACAGTAATCAAGAAGTATTAAAATGTGGAACGGAGCATCAGTTAAGTGCATTTTAAATCTGATTTTTCACTGGTTGCAGTAAGGAAATCATTGACTAGCAGGACTCTTTAGGGTCTTTACAGGCTTCAATTAGTGAAGCAGATACAGAAGATAAATTGCTCCACTCCTGCAAAAGCAAGTCTTACTTTTGCAAGTAATAGTGGGCCTTTCATCTTAGCACTTAGAATTTGATCAAGTGAGAAAAAAACATTAATATAATCCCACTCACTCCCAGATAAACTTCTCTGAAAAATGAGGACATTTCTTCTCCTTAAACAAATCTGACAAGGCTATAACTAAAAATATTTTTGTAACACACTGAGTTCAGTATGAACACAGGAAAACAATTGGCAAGAGCAACTGGAGTGTCTAATCCCAGCTATTTAGCCACCAAAATGCTTCAAGAGCTGTGATACATCCATTTAAAAGCCAAATATGGCTCACAAATAGCTATTAAACATGAATGAACTTATCAAGAAGCAACAGTATGTTCCCATTAATTGTACAAAGGCTGCAAAGAGGTTAAAAAAAGACATTTCTACAGCATCTGATCAGAAGTGGCTTTTCCTGACACCAGTTTAATTAATAACAAAATCAAGACAAAAAAGTAAAGGATCACATTAGCAGTTAGTAATGCTACAGGAGCTATCAGCAAAAAGCTAACGAAATGAACAGAGGCTTAAATAAACTTGGTACTTTTCAACACAAACTTGAAAACCTGCTACTGCAAAGGCAGCGTCAGAGGGGGCTTGGACACCCTTGCTAGCAACTTTCAGACAACTTTTAAGGTTCCCTAAGGATGCTCCAAGGGAATTCAAGAAGCCAATTTTATAAACAAAATGCTGTCTAGATTGATGTATCACTTAACCAACCTGCAAAGTTTAATCTCTGAAATAACTTTTACCTCCACTGTGCTTGACCCCACGGAAGGCAAAGCGATTTAAGCTTGTTTGGTCTATGGCCGACGGAGACATTCTAACAGAAATGGAAACTGGATGATAAGCAGGTAATAAGCTGCTCCCAGCATCTCCCTTGCTTTGAGAAGAGTGAAGCCACTGGGAGATTTTCGGAGCAGATTCTACAAACAAGCTGTTAAGAAAAGCTGCTATCCAGAAGGCTCGACAGGAGGAAAAAGGAAGCAGGGAAATCACAGTTAATGGGATTTGGCTGCATCCAGAAAACAGCTAGGTTTCAAATACATTACAAACAGTCCTGCACTTCACTGCTGCACCAATTCATTGCTGGATGGGAAAAATTTACAGATTTAAAACTCCACAGAAACTTAGATTAATCTGTTTAGATTAAATCTTGTCTCTCCCCTGAAATGAACACCTGACAAAACAGAAATTGCCACCACTACACTATAATGTCTATAACTTTTTGTTAGGAGGAAGGCAGGCTAGGGATTTATTTACTTTGAGGTTACTTCCTAAGTCACATAAATGAGTGCTTTCCCCATTCACCTTAGTTATCACTGCAGAGTACGGTGAAGTTTGTCTAAGTTTTCTGAGGGAGAGAATCACTATCCTGTCCCACTGAAAGGATAATGTGCCATCAAACACAGAGGGTTACCTCTCTCCCCGGTACAATATAAGAAGGTTGAGCAACCTCAGCAGGAGGCTCTCCAGTGCCTCCCTTCCCAAGCCTTGGTGAGGACCTCCTGTTCATCCTCCAACCTAGGATGGAGAGAATTAGTGGTTTAAAGCTACTAATTGAAAGAAACATTGCCTTAGATGATGTCCTCTACATTTGAAAACTGATGCCAAGCAGAGGACATGATTCAACATGTATGAACTCCATAATCATGCCTCCTCAGATCCCAAAGGAGGCAGCGCCACAGTACGTGCCAGGAGGGAAGAGGCCAGCAGCAGCAGAGAAATTTCTAGTCTAATCACGAGACAGACAGAAGAATGGAAACGATAGGAGAAGTGAGATAAAAGAATTAGGGGGCTGATAGCATCAACACACTTTAAGAAGAAGGAGAGGAAGTTGAGTGGCTGTGAAAGAGGGGGAAGGAAGAGTAAGGCTGATTTTCCCGATAGACAGGTCATAAACAGTTCCCGAAACCTGCCGAGTCGGGCTGGTTGTCTGACGTACTGATGCAAAAAGCGACACATGTGGCATCTTTGAAGCGGAAAAAGGAGACGTTGAGGACTGGGGCACTCTGTAGGGGAATGAAAAGCCTACAAGTGCCATAAATAGAGACGAAGCTAGAGCTTCCAAGCAATAATGAATGTGAATAGCTAAAAAAGGAGTTTTGCAGAATTGTCCACTAAGACAAAAATCTTAAAAACTGGCTCTTCACAAGTGCCTTTTCTTTTGGAAATCCTACACCCACTGCTGGGAGATCAGCTTTACAAAGCGAGAATTTGACTGGAATTGCAGCTCTGGGTAACAACAGGAAATGTTGCTCACAGCAACAGAAAATGTAGGATGATTAGGTTTTTCGGGCAAAAAGGGGAAAAAAGTAACAGTAACTATGCAAACAGAATAAATAACGCTGTCCTTCTCCAGGACCTTTCCAAGGATCTCAGAGCAATCTACAGCCATCCCCCATTAAAGGCTGCTGTGCTATGGCCACAGCTTATTGCAACATCTAGGTCCCAAGCCTGGCTGTACACCTCATCTTTATAGTTCTATCCCTCTGCTGATCCTCACACCAGACGTCAGCTGATGGTCAGGGACCCCATGGGGGGTTTGTGCCCTGCAGCACCCCAGTTGGGACTTGGGGTGTTGCCAAGTGCTCCTTGTACAAAAGTAACAAGGCGGCCTCATCAAGGGACAGACAAGACAAAAGGTTTCCACCAAATGAGAAAACTCTGAAGTGCAGAAGGGAAGGCTCTCCCCCACTGAACGTGCTGTGCTCAGCAGCGCAGCCCAGCAGAGCAAGCAGGCTGGGAAAGCCAGCTGTCTTTCAGACAAAAGTGTAAAAAAGCAGCAGGAGGAGAAAAAGGCAAAGACAAGGTCAAGTTAGAGGGAGGCAAGCTCCGGACAAACCCTCCCCTCCCCAGAGGAAAGCACCTCAACAGACATTGTTGTGGAGTCAGCAAAGCAGAAGATACTACTCAGCAGGGGAATGCGTCGTGTTAAAATACAAACCCTTGTTTACATGCTCTCCCAAGTTCCTTACCTGTTGCTGAGAATTTTAGGAAATATTTTGCATTGGACTTGTTTTTATTGCATGTTTCCCACCAATTTTCAGTTCCAGTTTCTACTTCTATTCTTAATTTTTAATCACCACCGGGACAAAACAGTAGCATGCAGATACTGCCTTGCTAAGAAAACTGGAGTAACTGGGAGTTATATTAACAATACTTAAATACAGTCTATTTAAAGGCTTGAACGCATCTTGTTAGAACACTGCATAAATTAACCCAACCTAATTCTCTAGGATGTAACAAGATCTGAAAAGCTCCAAGTTTCATGTTCTCTCTTACCACCCACTTAAAAAACCAAAACCCAACATACTGGGGTTAGCTTAGGTTGCAAACGAAAACAAAATTCACATTCAACTGAACAAATGCAATTTATTCCTTGATGCAATGAAGATGATGCCACAACCAGCTCAAAAGCAAGGCAAGAAGAGGTTCTCTCCCACCCCCTCCACGCATATCCCCCTCATTCTCGCTGTGATGCCCCCCTAGCCTGTCTGCCCAGGATTCTTGACCGCTCGCTCAATCCCTCCCCACCGTCCAAAACCACCCCTGGATGGAGCAAAGCGTGCCCTGCTGCCACTGGGATCCCAGTCTCTGCCGCACCGCTTGCACTGGCGGCCAGACAAAGCAAACTCCACTTGCATCACGGAGCAAACTCATTTTCCAGCAACCTCCCAGCCCGGAGTTTACCGCTACTGTAATCCGGTGCTGTCAACAACGCCGCCTTTGTTGCGTGCCCGTGTGCGCCGCTCGCTTGCCGGTTGGGTTGCTGTTTTGGGTTTTTTATTATTATTATTTATTATTATTATTATTACTATTTATTTTAAGGAGAATTTTTGTTTTAAATGAGTTATCTGTTTTCTAGAGATTTCTACTCCGTGCTGGCTCCACCCTGTACTGTAAACGAGACATTACCTTATACAAGAATGAATCTGCTGCATTCCTCTGTCTAGCTGCCTCGCAGCACATTTCCTACGCTCACAGCAGCCCCGGCAGTGCACGCTCTCCCACCCCTTCCCCCCCACCTTTTTCTCTTTTTTCTTTCCCCCTTTTTTTTTTCCTTTTCACTGCCTCGCTGTGTTTTTGTGTAAATGATCTCACATGACTCAACAAATCCATCTGCCTGGAGCAGGCCAAGTTTGGAGCCTTCCCAGGAGGGAGGAGAAGAATTGCTTTGTGGAAAGGACCTGGAGCTTTGCCCTTTCTCTGGCTCAAATTACCCGCCTGTCAGGCCTGACGGATTTGGCTAAAAATAAAAGGAAGCGGGCCATGAAAAGGAGATGAATGAGCTCAGCAGTTCCTTAGATAACGTGGGGTCTGGTGTCGCCCAAAGATCCCAGAGCAGGAACTTTGGATGCTGGACATGTAAGTGTGGTGCTGCAGCCTCAGTGAACTTGGTTGCTTGAGGACCAAAAAAAAAAAAAAAAAAAGGCACAAAAAAAGGCAAAACCAACAATACACTGTTGGAAATAAATGGATTAAAGACATTCAGAGCAGGAAAACTGCCTGCTGTAGATTTGGACTTGTAAATGGGGAGTTTTACGGGGTTTCCAGAGGGGAAAGGGGGTGTGGGGGGGTGTGGCAGGAGGCCGTACGTGATGTCAGCCTCCCGCCCTGACCGGGGAGCCTCTGCATCCTTCCTGCAAATGCCTGCCCAGCGCCCGCAGCGGGTATTAAGCACTTAGTTTGGCAATGTAATGACACACTGCAACAATCTGTAATGCGAGGCAGTCAGCAAAGCCCTGGCTCGAAAAGCTCTTTCTCCTAACCATTAACCATATGTTTGGCTCCGCCGCCGCCCAAGCGAGCGGGTGTTCCAGCGCACCATCTGGTTTCTATCCACACAAGCAACTGCAAAGCACAGAGTATTTCCCTCTGGAGCTGTGTCTTCCTCCCTGGTCCCCGATCCCCACCCGGCTCCCCACTCCTCTGCTCCCCGTCTTCCTCCTTCCCCTCTTTCCAGCAGCAACTTCACCTCCCTGTCCCACTAATGGCTGGAAGCAGTGGAGACTGCGACCAGCCCACCAAAGGTGCACCAGAGGAGCGAGGATGCTGTGTTGTGCTGCCCTCCATGAGCTCACACCCCTACACACGTGTGTACACACACACACACACACAGAGGGACTGCATCCCTCATCACCAACGTCTGGGGTATGGCATTAAAAAATAAGCGTGTTCTTGAGTGGCCCAGGAGCCGTTGCAGTGTCCATCACACCTCGCTCACGCACACGTGCGCACAGGGAGCGTTCAATTCGGATTACATCAACTCTGTGCCAACACTGCAAAAGGACTTCAAGAATATACCTAATGACAGGAGGACCAATAGCAGTTTTATCTCCTGCTCTCAAGCAGGGCCTTCTACGCATATCGGGTGCTGGTCCCCAATCCCACCAAAATAAGAACGTTCTGGGGGGAAAAACAAGAAGTAGAAAAAGAGAAAGAGAAATGAAATGAGAGCGCGCTGAAGAAAAAGGAATGAAAATATTTACTTTTTCTGTGATAACTAAACAAGCTCTTTCCGAAATGATAAAAAAAGCTTTCAAGTGTTATATTTTAGAAGGCCTTGTACCATATGTTTGCTTTACGATTTTATGAATTCTAACTACTATTTATGTTTTTAAAGCACTTCCATCATTCCGTTTGTTTCTGAAGTACCTATGGGACATCAGCAGTAATTTTCCCCTCCGGTTGGCCAATTTAAGATTAATCATGACCTATTGCAAGTAAGTATTCAGGGATGCAAGCAACAGGATATTCAGCAAATCCAACACTTGCTCCTTTAAAGTAAGTTTATACTCTGAAATGAGTCACACATACAGTGTTTATCCAAGTTACCAGTGCTACGAGGAAAAAAAAGCCCATTACATTTGCAAATACATACAAATCACAGCTGTAAGCACCCAACTGCTTACACCAGGACTTGTTCCTATGACTGGATATTGATTTTTTAAATAATGTGTCATTATACCAATGTTGATACAGCAACTAGCTTCCTGGACTATGCAATTTAATACTAAAAAGAAGTTGGCTTTAGGAAATATCAAATCCACACCCATTCATATCCTTTTTAAACGTCCTTCTTGGTCATGACTACAGCAATGCAAAGCCACAACTGCTTTTTTCCTCACCTTGCACCTAACGAAGAAAATGCACTTGCCAGTTAGAAACAGCTCGATCTAAGGCAATGAGCTTTGCTGATCTCTATAAAATACTGCAGAATCTCTTCAACTGTTGCTAGAAACCAAGAATCTACATTGGAAAAGATGATGCATATTTTTCAAACCTCCTCTGTATGAGAAATCAGTGAACGAAAAAGCACACTGTAGGCCCTTATCCCAGAATGAAACAGGCGTGGGGAAAACCATATGCTTGTGAAAAGCCTGATGACTTCACTAGGATTGCCTAAGAAGACTGAGAATAGGATCTGCTCCCAATTACAAACGTGGAGTGCAATTAGCACTATAAACTCCTCCAACCTTCATTCTGGACTTTCAGTGAGGGAAATAATTAAAACGATTAAAACCATAAAAGATACATTTTAGCTAGGAATTTACTACTCCTACAAAACAGGATCTAAATACATTAAAGTCCATTGCTTTATAAAAGACAATATGTTGCAAACATTAGTAGTATGCTTAAACATCACACATTAGGTTTCCAACCATCATGGAATGAGAAATTGTCTTCATTCACACACAGAAAACAACCAGCAGTAGTTCTCCAAAGCAGTAAAGGTCTAGGTCTGGGTCTTTCAGCAGATAATGATCTGCTCTGATCCAGAAATCCTTTTAAAGGGGGAATTCAAGGGAAATATTTGTAGATTCAGGGTTCTGCAGTCTGAAGGGACTGCTCATCATTTGACCCTCTTCCATGAACAGGCATGGAGCTTCCCCGCCTACACTGACACAGCTGTAAGAGGTCAAAGGAGAGAATCTCCTAGGGCTGAAAAAACCCATTAAAAACCCCCAACAAAACAAAAAAAAACCCAAAAGAGTCTCAGATACAACAGCCTGACAAAGAAGGAAGCTGCTGCAGCCCCAACATCACGCCCCAGCACTGTGGGAACACCCACACCCTCTCATCTGGTCTGAATGAAGTAACAGCCAGCTACTGGGTCTTGTTCTACCCTGTCACCTTCCTCTACTCTTCAACCCCTGACAAAGGGCCACTGGCAGCCTGAAACTCAGCCAGTTTTTCAAACATAATAAAAAGTGGTGTCACATTATTACCTGAATCCACTGAGTCCTCCTGCCAACAACGATGTTTATGCAATCACATTTTTCTGTTTTTAAAAAGTTCTCTCTTGCCTCATTGCTCTGTGTGAAAAACAACACAAAAGAGAAAACTGATTAACTGCAAGCAATTATCTATTATTTGCATTACAGCAGTTTTGCAGTACATATTCAGGTCTTTTGTTTTCTGCTTCACCTCATAAAAACATTAAACAAGAAAAAGTCCTTTCCCCAAAATCACTCATTGATCAGATAGAAGTAACAGACAGCAGTTTGGAGAGTCTACAGCCCATCACTTGTGGAGCTACACAGGAGAAAAAAAGTCTCCTATGCCTAAACCCTCTGCTCTCTTCCCAGGCCATCCTGCCTGGTAACACCAGGACCAACGCCAAGCAGACAGTGTCACCAAAAGCAGAAACACAGAGGGACAAAAAGCTAATTAAATATCTTCCAGTATCAACAGCAAATACATGCCACTAATAACCCCAGCAGTGATGTAAAAATAATACTTGCAAATTTGTATCAACAGTAGATTACTTAATCATAAAGTTTCCCCATACTCTGTACCTACAACATTATTTAAGTAGTGACTCTACTTAAAATTCTCAAAAGGGTCTTTTAGTGTCTGTGTTTACTCCTCGCTTCCCATATTGGTAGCTTTAAGCTTTAGTATCGAATTCTCCTGCCAATACACTTCACAGAAGACATTTCTACATTTAAATAAGGAAGAAAAAGCCCATATGGTAGAAACGCAGCTGAAGACACAACCTCAACCCCCCACCCCCAACCTCTCTGAATGGCCAGGAGACACATGATAAGTAAAGGAAACTGGATTTTCAGTACTGGAAATGCCATTAGTGTCAGTCTTTCATTGCTTTGAAAGCAAACAAAACAAACCCCTGCACTTAAAGAGCTGCAACTCAACCATGTGTACAGGATCCCTTGCCTACCTTCACAAGGGCATCCACATTTAAACCCAGACACACAGCACAGGGTGGGGGATATGGCTGCGATACCCCTTCTGTGCTTGAGGGCTCGGGCATTTGGCATATTCTGTCCACTGCTGACATGGATGACTGACAGAAAGTTTTAGTGCAAGATTTTGGTCACAGCAGTCTGATTGAAACATTCCCAAAAAGTAGCTGGAAAGACCAAATTCTGGCAATCTCTGGAACAGAGTTTAAACCTGGGTTTAGCCCGATGCCACACAAAGCAATGAACACAGTCGAGTGCAGGGCAGAGCAGAAGAGAGGCGACCTTTGCCCCTGGTATCTGCTGCCAACCAGGGTAGGGCCACTTCCCAAGTAAGGAGGATCTCCTGATCCAAGTGACCTCCCTACTGCAGTCTGGAGTCATCTATGCTCAAAACAGAGCAGCCAAGATCTGGGCCAGGGGATGGCAGGGAAAAACATGTCAAAAAAGAAATTTCACTTAATGGGGACAGAAAATTGGAGGGTAGGATGGGGAGAGAGCGAGAATTGGAGTTGGGCATGGAGGGCTGCTGGGTGGCTGTGCAGCAGCAGCACTGCCGAAGAATCACATCCAAGACTCTACGATGCCAGTTGACAACGTCATCTGTTTGCTTCCTGCAAAGTCTTCAGTGTACCACAGGCATGTTGAAGAGAGAATGCTGATGAGTTCAAGCACTCACCCCTGAAAAGGGAGGGAAATGTGGCAGGTGAGCGCTGCCT
This sequence comes from Phainopepla nitens, assembly GCA_013400175.1. Classification (NCBI taxonomy): domain Eukaryota; kingdom Metazoa; phylum Chordata; class Aves; order Passeriformes; family Bombycillidae; genus Phainopepla; species Phainopepla nitens. Next base: position 422,495 of record VXBQ01009883.1, on the reverse strand, counting down.
GCTGCAGCTGCCCTCACTCTTGGCACATGGGATGTACCTGAGCCGTGCATGAGGGCTACAGGGTAAGAGTGCATGACAATTCTAACAGCTGCTGGCAGCAGCGATGGCAGCCACCCTGACACTCCCTGCCACCCTCTCAGTGTCCAGGCAGACGAGCTGTGCCTTGGAGAGCTGCCATGCAGCTCCAGTGAAGCACTACACCAGTCATTTAAACTCAGTATCCCTCAAGCGGCCATTAACAGTGAATTCCTAACCAACCTGAAAACCTGGCTCCTCTCAACTAAAAGTAATGAACAGTCACAGCAGACGGGAACTGTACTTCCAGTACACGAAATACTATGGAGTATGAAGACATCTCAGCAGCAAGGCTGTAACATCCTCAGGATCATCTCGTTTTAGGTCTCTTCCTGTAAAGAGAAGTGGGGTTTCCCAAATAATTTGTCAAATCCTGAAGCCTAACACAGACTAAGATAGTGAGGAAACGACAAACTTCTTCAGTAGGATTTGAGTACCGCGCTATAAATAAAAATTTGGGCCAAATATGGGACAGCAGGGAAAAAACAAGATGCTGAATAGGGAGTTTGCCCAGGGTTTGCAGTTACAGCTGGCAGCAGGCAGGCAACTAGCAGAAAGAGAAGAGTGTGATGACATACTCAAAAACCATCCATGCATTTACAAGACCTGCACAAACCCATTTTTTATCAGTATCACTCTGAACTTACAGAATCATACAATGCTTTGGGTTGGAAGGGACCTTAAAGATCAGCTGTAATGTTGCAATGTATTTCTGTATGAAAATAAAATTAACAGTAAATAGTCAAAACTGCCTTCGATATTACGCTACCTTAGACATTCATAGCTTATAATGGAGCACAGGTCTACTGTCAACCAAATGCACAACACAGGAAGACAGACCTTAAAGGTAAATAATTCAAGACTTGAATTCTTTAAGGTAAATAATTCAGGGCTCTAATGAATTCACTGACTGTAAATAGGGAGTTCCACTGTGAGGAACCCTCCACACTGCCCTACATCCAATCCTCAGGAGGGCAGAGCAGAAAACTGTCAGCAGAAACATGTCTCAAACATTCCTGGCTATAGCAGCAGGACTCTTAACACAAAAGAAGTCTTGGACAGGAAGAGATAGCTTCACAGACTGGTTCCAGTGCTCCATACTGTGACCAGGCTGAAAAGGACGTGCACTTTCAGAAACACCACTTGGGCAAACAGTGAGGTGACTGTGAAGCAAGGAAGCTGATCCATGCTGCAGCTGATAGAAGTATTGGGAAAACCCAGCAAGGGTAGCCAACAGAGCAGTTTGGTCTAGCAGTGCTAAAAACACACAAGACCACGGGTAAGCCCTTTGTTAAATACAACAGCCTGTAGATGAAAAAATAAACCAGACAGTCCCCCCGTGTCCTCCTCACTTCACAATATCTCTTCTCTGTCCTCCTCAACTGAGTATCACCAAGTGCTTTTATCCGCACCTGGGAATTCCTGTGCATCCATCAAAAAGCATTTCAGCCAATCAAATCCCATCAACAAACCACAGGATAAATCCTCATAAATTCTTAAACTACCAGCAACTGTCAGTCTTCCCAGCCTGCACCCTCTAGTACCAAGGAGCTGTTGTGCAAGTAGCAACTATTCCTGACCAAGCAAAGAAACTGTACCAAAGTCGAGATGCAGCCAACTGTCAGCTATACAACGTTGTTGCTGCAAAAAAAACCCCAGACAAACCTACCAGGATTTTTATGCTGTCTCATACTCTAAGAGTAGTATTTAAAACCACCCTAAAGTTGCCTAACACCCTCTTATGAGACCTACATGAACCAGACCATGGAATAAAATCCTGCTGTCTGCTGCCAGGCAAGGGCACGCCAGCAGCAATAGCCAAGGCGCTGCAAGGTTGCTGACGAGCCTGAAAACACGGTATGGGTATGTGCCTGCAGATCAGCAGTCAAAAACACAACTGCTGCTCTCGCGCTGTGCCCAGCGGAGATAGAGATCTCATCGCCAGCAGAGATCTGGGTCACCACAAGGAAGCCGAACTTATCCCAGCACCATCATCTTTTAGGTAATGTTCCCGAAAGGGGAAACAAGTATGTGGCAAGGTTTCATCTGACAAGATGCTGGTTGTAAACAAAAACAGTAACTGGGGGTTTCCTTGCTCCTTGGTGATACCATACAAATTGAAAAAAAACCCAACAAATTTTGCCTGATGTCTCGTATCCAAAGTGCTTTGCAGAATGAGTTTGCTGCAAATGCAAGGTTCAGATTGCAGCTTCTCAAGAGCTGGCAAATGAACCTCGACTGCCAAAGTCTTCCCCCTCCTAAATACCAGGCTAAAAAGTATTCATTTGCCTATCTTCTACTTCAAAACTGAAAACCCAAACCCAGGGAAGGAAAACACTACAAAGACAACACTAGAAAGACAACGTTTAAATTGAAGTATCCATTTTGAACATGCGATGCCTGTGAAAAACAAACGTTCTGAGTCTCCACACAACCAAGTAGCTGACACTTATCCAGGCGCAGGACTGAAAACCAGATCAGCTTTCCATCCTCTGCTAACCAAAACTTTTGCAACCTTCCCGTATGCCATTTCCTTGTTTACATCTCATGGTACAGGAGGTCAACTTTTGGAGAAACATGAATGGTAAACCTAGAAAGTGAAACGTGGTATTATTTACAGAATAGGAGAGCACGCCGTTCACAAGAATTCGTAGGCGCACACATCCCAGCCCTGTTCCTCAGTTCAACACCCACTCCTGAAATCCTGTACCAACCAGATTAGCTGATGTACACATGCCTGCACTCTTGGAGAAACAATAGTCTCTTTCAGTCCATACAATCTTCTGAAGAACCAGGCAAAAACGTCATGGGAGAAGTTAGGAAATATCTGCAGAAAACAGCACACAAGATGAAAGGCAGAACAAGCCTTTTAACTTGCACAAAGTACATAACATGGAGGATAAGCACAGAACTTAGTTACCTAGCCCCTCTTCCAAAGGGCTAATTTTTTTTTTCCCAGGATGGAAAAGGGGAATGTTAAAATAAAAAGTTAAAAAAAAAAACAAATCCAAAAAAACAACCACTGGGATAGTGGAACAGCTCCCTTATAGACAGACCACTGCAAGCAAAATTCAGCTCCAGAAGCTGTGGCAGACCTGGGAGAAAACACCCTCTGCCCTTAAGCGGCAGGATCTCCAGCAGACGGCAGGGATCCTCGCTGGCATGATGAGCCCTCCTGTCCCCAGTGCACAGCACTCCTTCCTCCATTCCCCTCCCAAACACTGTTGCTACAGAAGGCACAGAACTGTTTTTTAATTAATCCAGCACAAAGTTTGAGCTGCCTCAGGGTTAAGCTAAACATTTTGTGTCCTTAACCACTACGGCAGTACCAACTACACTGAAAAACACTTCACCATAAGGCTAGGGAATTGAAGATAGAAAAGAAGCTGCAACAGAGTCATCCCTGACCTCTCAAAATTTCGCCTCCAGAGCACGCAAAAATAAGAAATTGAATTTTTAATCAGCCGGGAAATTGGGCAGGGAGACTCTCTTGGTAAAATTATTGTTGTGAATATCACATAAAAGGCCTTATGGAGTTTTACCATCCACCTTCTGTTCCAAACTGTAGGCCTCCAAATAAACTATCAGAAAAAATCCAACTACCCACACTTTCAGGAAAGCACTAAGCACTGAGACACATTAAAAGGCATGCAGTTCTACAAATCCTTGTTTCTCCTCTCACAAGGTGCTGTAGCTCCTGCAGGAAACACATGCTCCCGTAACAAAGCAGGTATTCTCTGCATGTACTCACACTGCCTATTATTTTTTTAATCATCTGGTATGCATCTTCCTAGGCATGCTTATGTTAGAGGAAATACTAGCATTAGGTCTGCAAAAGAACCTGACTACCTGTTCTGCATGAACACCATGAAATTAATAGTGGAAATAGTGGCTTGAACTCTGCCTTTGCCCTGTGCTGAGCAGTCCATACAACCACTGGCATTTTACCACATGTGTGCTTCCCCCCCTCAACTCATGCTCACTCTCTGCAGAATTTTACTACACAGTTCATCAGTACAGTATTTTTCAGACTGCAGGAGCAAGTCAAAGCATATTTTGATGTGTCTGACTGCACAGAGACCATATGAAAACGTGAAAGTTGATCTCAGAAGAATACAAGTTGCTTTTTCATTTCACAGCACCAAGAGTCAGAAAGGGTAAGTAGAACCCTGATATATACCAGATGTTTTAAAGTAAGGTGGAAGAGCTGGTGTCATGAAACTAGCCTTGCTATAGTGAGCAGGCTTGTTCTGCCTGTGGAAGATTATAAGCCTAATGGAATGGGAGTATTCACAGCCTTCATGGACATGTATAATCCTACTCTCTTTTCCTGAAAATAAATTTGACAAGTCCATCACTATGATGTGAAAAAGCCTCAAAATGGAATCATTTTGTTACATATACAAAAAAGTTGGGGCTGGCATATCCATGGTTATGCCAAGCACCACACTTAACACAAGAAATGAAAGGGCAAATTTTTTTCATTTGTTTCTAGCAAGTCTTGAGTCAGTTTCCTTCATTTTCTTCTGAATGGTTTCCATTTCTTCTTAATTTGTGTTTGAATATTTAAAAAAGCAAATAAAAAAGGCTTTCACCTCAGCCACAACCCTCACTGTACTCTCTACAAATACATATGGAGACTTCACATCCTGAAAAGACAAGTTTCACCTTGTTGTTACGAGATCAGAGGCTGTTTTCTTTTCTATTTCAATAAAAGGGCAATTTCATCATTGAAACAAAAATAAAATAGGAAGAAGAAAAAAAAATCAACCCTGCAGAAAACCATCATTTCAGAGTAACAGGAGTATGCATCTATCACTTAAATTGGCCCCCTGGGTGAAGCCCACTGCAGAGATCAAAAGTCTTTCCACGGACTTGGGATAAAGCCTGGAGAGTTCAAAATACTGATGAGAGCGGACTGTTCTTGACTGCATAGTGTAGGGGGTGCATGAAGGCGAAACTCCTACAACAGCCATAATGCTTCCCAGTATGAGAAACCCCAGGGACTTTGGGTACCACAAAAGCACACACTCTTGAGAGCATTTCAGACAGTGGTACAACTCACTGATGACATAGGGAGACTGATAAAATTTTTTGTTGGTGACTCTGCAGCTCCTATTTCCACAGCCCATGCTAGGTCAAGAAACACCACAGGACATGTGCCACGAAAAGAGGAATATCTCAGGCCAGGGTCAGATAAATACACACTATGGTGAAGCAAGATGACAGTTGTTAAGGGACTGTTAAAGAATACATTCAGTGGAGGCAGCTCAGTCTGAAAGCTGCAGGTTGTGTCCCGGGTAGCAGGAGCACCAGGCAAGAGGCCAGAAACTGGTGCTGTGGACCCCTTGCATAACAGAAGGCACAGGGACCAGTGACTGATGTCCAGGTGACTGGACATTGGAGACAGAGCAGGAGCCAGTGAATCAGCAGGAAGACCCTAGACTATCTCACACACAGACTGGAAGTGTAGGAAAATCCAGGGTTTCCTTTGCTTCTGTGGGGCTCCTGCTTCTGTGTTACTGCACCATGATTGAACTGCTTTAAACATCCAGATGTCTGGGGAAACCTGCTGCTGAGCTGGTAAGGAAAGCTTGTTGGACTGTGTGAGTGTGGTGTGTGCAGGGAGGCATGCAGGGCACTGGTCAGGTCAGTGGAGCTGCCCTCTGCAAAGGTGCTTCGGTGCCAGCAGTGGAAGTCTCTGGGGGTGGGACTGTGCCTGCCAACTGTGCACCCTGAATGATCCCACAGGAATGTCCCTTGGGCCTCCTATATCCAACCCAAAGCAACTTCTTCACTGAACACCACCGGAATTCTTTTTCTATATATATTGTTTATGGTAACAAAAAGAGGTGTTGGAGATTTACCTAGGGCTTGTGAGGTGACAGGGTATTTTTCTCACAATACAGTTGAATAGCATTGATACCTCTTGTCTTTTCATGTTCCCTTGTGCACATACACTGGCCCCTTCTTTCAGTCTGGCTTTGCCTGAGGTGTAAGTAGAATTGTCAGCTCCTCCAGCACTAGGAGGAAATCACTGCCTCAGGCTCATACTGAAATCACTTTTTCACACAGGACTGTGGAGATAATCCTTTGCCCAATAAATAGCCCACCTTCTTCCTTATTGCTCCAGATGGATATGAATGAATGAATTGCACTTTTTCTGAACACCATCTTCTGCTTTTATTGAGTACTTCAGTCACTGTCAGCTGCACCTCCTTGCCCTAGGAGGCATCAGTAAAGGTTGCTGGGTTGATTTTCCAAGTCCCCTGCTATAAGTCTCTTCGAGGGAAAAAAGGTTGGATGTTATTAGCCTATGAGAAAACATGCATTTAGTCCATAACCACGGGCTCCTGAAACACAGCTGTTAAGTGCAAATCTCAGTTTCTGAAATTTTCTTTCTGCTGCCTCATTATCTTTACTACATGCCAGCAGAAACCAGAGTCCCCGCAGGCTGAGGGAGGAAGTCTTTATGCTTCCAGCTGCATCTAACTCTGGCTAGTCAACCAAATGCAAAATATTGCATCAACCTGATGTTCACTTCAAAGTTTCAAAATTTTCCTCTTACAGCTGGGACTAGGTGCTTGTGGTTTCAGTTACCACTGGGGAAATGGAATCTCACAGCCAACACTTCAGATTACTTCCAAACACTCCCGTGCTGCCCTCAGAAGAAAAACAACCAGAAGATATCAAACACAAAATGGCTTAAATCAGACACTCAGAAAATGCTCTGTAATACACAAAAAGTTAAGTGCAACTAATTGAAATAAATATTGAAGCTCCCTGTAAATCATAATTTTCATCTTAAGAGTAGGACAGGATCCCTTAAAAGTAGCTCTGGACACAAAGTTCTGACCACTAAACTAAAGCCTGCAGGTGCTGACTTCATACCATTGTTGTCTTCCAGCCAGTTAAGCAGCCTTGGTCCAGTTAAGCAGCCTTCAATATTTTCATCAGAATCTGTAGACTGAAATTCCATTTTTTCAGTAGTCATGCACAAGAAAAAAAAATTCAACTTGCCAATGAAGAACAAAAATACAAGATCAACGCATATACAGTCTTAGAATAAAACTCTAATCCCTCACTTGCTAGAGAAATCTCTTTCAAAGAAATGTTTATGTTAAAATTTAGAGTTGTGTTCAACATTAATCTTAGGGAATTTTACAACAGAATGTACCAATTTTAAAAGGATTCTACAGCCTTAATGAATTCCTAGAACCCATAGACAGAAATTAAATAGGGGGAACCTACAGTGTTGGCTAGACATATTTCAATATTTGTTACCATAGAAACAAGCCAGTAGGTTTAGGGTTTGGAGTTATCCCTGCTATAAAATATTAAACTTCTTACAGTTTTTGCATATGTATATTATGGCAAGAACACTGTCAATCCTGACAGAGCCCAAAGCATCTTAATTATTTAACAGGATTTAAGCTCTTTTTTTCCTTTTTCTTAACAGAGTTATCTTTTAATTTATTTTTTCCTTGATAGACTTCTTTTAACATCTTCCAGTAGGAAACACTTCTGGCTGACAGAATAATATACAGGAAATGAAGACATGTTTTTCCTCAATGTTGCGGGTAAGTAGTAAATAAAAGGAAGACACACATAGTCTAATAAACAAGATTCAACAGTAACTATCAAAATTACACCAGTTAGCACATGTGATGATTTTACCAGCGAAAAGGACATTAAATGTTACACTTCATTTGAAAGACAGACTTCAAATTTGGTGGTTTTGTTTTCAATCTTAGCAACAGAGAAATGCTCAAGAACGAAAGTGATAGAGATAACATCTCGATACTTCAACAGTATCAAATACTTCTGGCAGATACCTGAGAAACGAAACAAATGCATTGTCCTTTCATGCTTCAGAGGAGCATCAACAGCTGCATTCAAGTCACAGCGCAACCAGCGAGCAAAAGGATCGGCAATTCCAGCAAAGAGGAAGGACAGATGCTTCCTCCAGCAACACTCCTTCAAACAGTCAGGAGAACACGCTTGTTTAGACAGCTTCAGTGGTGGAGGGGACTGACAGCTCGAGATACCACCCAGGCAGGAGCTCAGCTGGGAGCAGTGGGCACGGTCAACACTTGGGCAAGCCCACTGCCCCTGGGCCCAGATGTATGCAAGGGATTTTGACCCTGATGATTTCACAGCCAAAACTGGCTCCATGTCGCAGCCCTCGCTTTTTGTTTGGATTCAAGAAAATCTGTTTACAGAAAGCTCAATACAATGAAAAAATGAAAAACTTCGGAGTAAAAGTCATAAACCGCACAGTTGTTTCAATACTATATGCCAGCACTGAAGTGGACAAGAAAAAAACACCAAAAAAAGCAAAGCAAACCAGAACAAAGACAAAAACTGAGCAAGACTGAAACACCCTCTTCTTCCAAGAATTAAACAATACTTTTTATGAATTGTGAAGATAAGCAGTGTGACTGCCATTTCCTAATGCTTCTGAGGTCAGTCTTCTAGCACAGCTTCTCAAATAGCCAATTAAACATACACAGTTCTCACACTCACATGCCTGCTATCATTTTAAAAAAACCCACAGCTCAAGCCACTAAAAAAATAATGGAAAAACTTATTCTTGAAGGCCTGCAAGACAACTCTTTAACTAATGGAAAATCTTCAACACCTCAGAAGAGGAAAATGGTAAGATGGCTTAATTTTATATGAGTAAGAATTTAAATGTCACTTCCTGCATGTGACATCGATTTGAATAACCTTGCATTTTTGTTTTCTTTGGTGTGGTTAACTGTGGAATCTTTGCAGAGTACATTTCTATGGCATTTACGGCTGCATGTTTATGTTCAGCAACTCCTTTGCATAATTCTGAACACAAAAAATCAGAAAGTGATTTTTCCTCTATAAAGAAAGAGAGAGATCTAAAAAGTAGCATGCTACTAGGACTTTCAAAGAAGGAAAGGCTGAAGAAAAATTATCCCAAAACTCAAGGGAAAAATGCACAATTTTCTTTAACTGACAGATGCAATGAGGTACTATGAATTTATTTTATCTGAGCAGTTATGTACATACACTAAAGGCAAAGCAACACTATGTACTCTAAAGGAGTTCACACAAGTCCACAAAGGGCACCACTATCAACCTGCAGTCAAGAAGTGAGAAGTTATTCACATGTCTGAGTAACTCATGGAATGAGAAGAGATGCTGGCAGCACACTTTGCCAAAAATCAGGCATTGCATGCACACATTCAAATCCAGAGCTATAAAACCCCTCGTCACACTCTCTTGTAGGCTCTACAGGCCAGGTTTGTTCCATAGGAAGCCCTACTGCAATGGACACAAGAGCCTCAGGTCTTTCCAACTGATGCTGCAGGTGTCCACACCTCAGCACGTCCCCTCATCCTTCTCACAGAGTGTTTTTAAGCCAGAGGCTGGCTGGGAGAATGCCTGACAAGACACGATGAGACTTTTATAAAGTTTTCTGTGGAATTCATAGATATAAGTAAAATAAAGCAGCCTACATACATGCTGCACATGCATCTTGGAACAAAAGAGCTCTTATTCATAGACCACAGAATGGTTTGGGTTGGAAGAGACCTTAAAGACCACCTAGTTCCAAGTTCCCTGCCACGGACACTTTTCACTAGACCAGGTTGCTCAAAGCTGTATCCAAACTGGCTTTGAATATTCCCAGGGATGGGGCATCCACAGCTTCTCTGGACAACCTGTTCCAGTGCTTCACCAAACTCATAGTGAAGAATTTCCTCCCAATATCTAATCTGAACTCATCCTCTTTCAGTTTAAAGCCATTACCCCTTGTCCTATCTACATTCAAGAAGGCCATTCATTGAGCTGACAGCTCTACCTTGTTTTGTCAAAAAAACCGCAAAACAAAACAATAACAACAACAAAAACCAACAACAACAACCCCCAAAAAAACTCCCCAACAAACTAAAAAACCAAACAAGAAATGCATCCATACAGTGGTAGCCTTTAAGTCATTTGACAAACACTGCTTCCATTTACGCAGCAGTATGCAGTGCCACCATGGATGGCTTGGGTTGCCCTCCTGTGGTGGCAGGACAGCACAGGACCAGTCCCTACCCAGCCCATACCTGGGCTCTGAACAGGGGCACTCCAGCAATGGGTGACCCAAAAAAAAAGGAAGATAGCAAAATCTTTGCCCTAGTGCTGCTGAGATGAAGGAAGGTGTGCTCCGGTTCTGGATGACATGCTCCATTTGGTCTGCCTAAAATACTGTTTTAGAAAATAAACTGGGATGATAAAACAGGAGATTGTGTTTCTTGTAACTCAAGAAGAAAATAAATTTCACCCAAATAAAAATTCACTATACAACATGCAATTTACCCAAAAATAATTCATTTCCCTTTATACCAAGCAGGCCAAGAGTCCACCCGGATTAAAAAAGAGAATGGACATGAGCTTCCCATCTCAGCAAGACACTGGAAAAGAAAACAAACATCTCATGTCTCTCCAGTCTTGACCCAATAACTAAGGGGTGAAGATACCACAGGCTGTCAGGATGTTGTATTTGCTATTTGAGGTGGGGCAGGAGTACTGCTCCTTCCTCTGGAGCATCTTGTTCCTGGTCACCCAAACAAAGAGAGGAAATTGGGGTATATGGACAGGGATCTGAACTGGCACAGAAATGCATGCATCTCTTCCAATATTGGAAGATTAACGCGTGAGAGAGTTGATGAATGGGAAGGATTAAATATAGAACCAAAAAATAAGCGAAATGATTAATTGCTAGGAAAGGAAACTCATGATTTATAGAAGAAAAAATTAGTAAGGCTTGGGAAACTGAAGGGAATAAGCAGCAAGTGAGCTGCAGGGTGGGACCATCTGGTGCATGGTGCCATGGCAGCACAGGGCACATACACATAGCTTCAGTGCCCCTCTCGCCTTCTCCCAGCCTCAGTGCATGCAGGGCAGACAAAGCAGAAATAGACAGTGTTTAGAGGTTACTGGATGAAAATAACTGATTTTAAAAACAAGCTGAAGCTGGTTTTAAATCACATCCTATAATCTGAAAATGGTCTCTTAATTAAATGTTTCCATGTGGTCTTGTAGTGGGCTGGTAGCTGTCACACTCATGTCCTTGCATTCTAAGCTCTCTGGATATTTCTAAAAATACTGGATACTTGTTTAATACTGTTTTCATTTATTTTATGTAGAAATGGAAGGCACTTGTAGCATATTTATTTTTCATTTCTGAGTTACAACATCTCAACAGTAACCCATGCTTTTGGTCCTGCACTTCTTTGTTTGGCAACTATTAAGATAAACAAACTCTCTTGCAGTCGGCATGCAACCAACAAGCATCCAAAACCAGCATAACCCTGCAGAATAATCCAGCATCTTAAAGGTTATTAAATGATCAGTCATTTGCTTGGTGTCTTGCATTCAATTGCTTTTGTGGGGAACAATAATATAGAGGAAGAAAACAAAGATATGCCGTGAAACTGTAAATACACTACATGTTTTAGCATGGCACCTGCTTGATTTTTTTTAAACTTAATGCCATTTTAAAATAACTTACAAAAATACTTTTTTCAGTTAAAAAATAGGTACATCTTTGGGTTATGCCCATGAATGAGCTACTGTCTGCATTAGAAACAAGCACCTGGACCAACTCATGGGCATCCAGCAAAGTCCACTGGTTTCCTTTCAAAACACTAATTTACAAAAGACAATGTCGAATCCCAGCCTGCGAGTGGCCTTGTTATTAAATACAAGATTGGAAGGGATGGGGTGCAGGATGCAGATGGGCTGCTCACCTCAGTGGAGCCCGAGGTTACAGCCCAGAGCAGCTGTGCATGGGCAGGAGACCACTCCCCACTCTGGAGATGATATTCAGACACTGAGGCAAATACTTTTCATACTTTTCTGAAAGTCCATTATGACATACTGTACTACAACCCGATTAAGAAACAATTTTGCGCTATCTTTGGGAGATCTGGCATTTCCTCACACAAGTCTTTATGTGCACAACCCCTTTATGCCAAATACTTTCTGTATGGAGTAAACGGCAGGACCTGGACTTGCACAGCCAGCCAGCCAGCCAGGAACAAAGTGGTCTGAGACTGTGGGGAAGCCTCAGCACCTCTCAGTCCTAGCACAGCTCTCTTATTAAACAAAATACCCCAACACTGCAGCAGGGACCCTTCCTGTCACCCTTCGTTTCACATGGTCTAGCTCCCACACATCCTAGGAAAAAGTTTCCCATCCTTCACTACCCAGAGGGAAAGGACATGCTCAGAAAAGCTGTCACGCTGTCACCAACAGATCCAAGGGGAATTCAAGCTTTTGCAAGAGGTCTGAGATAAAACTCATCACCATGTATGCAGCTTTCTTTGCCAGTCACTCCCTTCTCAGTCCCCTGCAACTTCTGAACTTTGCATCATCCTCTTTTCCCTATATCCTCCAAGAGCTGTCTTTGGGAAAAGGACACTCAGCAGTGTGTTCCCTTCCACCAAAGAAAGAGACACAAAGTTCAGAGTCAGGGACACATTACCTTGATGCATTTTTCTTGCTGAGGACCAGTTCCCCTCATTAGCCCTCTGAAGGAGTACCTTTTCATACAACATGAAGACAATATGAAGAAGATTCTGTACCCTTTTCCCTATACAAGCTGAGATCTAGGGAATAGCACATGTCATTTGCTGTGGTGAAATTCTGCATGAAGAGCAGTAATAAAATTTTTTGAGAACTTGATAGATATATATATAAAAGAGTCAACACTCAAACTTCTATTTTCAAAAACCACACCATTCTCAGTTCAATGCTGCAGGCTACAACAGTCTGTTTTACAGTCACTAATGCAACACAGTCTCCCTATTAACTAAATAAATTCCCATATTTGATTCAGTGGGAATCTGTTGTTCTAAACAAAATATATAAGGCAAGAAGGTTTACTTAAAATGCCAAGTATTTAAATGAAACTGACAAGAAAAACAGGAACAGGCATCACACATTTCACAAAAGGGCAGCTATAACAATAATTTACGCTGAAGTGACCAAAAGATGAAGCAATAGAAAATTGGAAACAATTAACATGTAACGTTCAAGAAATATTAAATACATATTGAAGACTCAACACAGCATTCACACAAAAAGATGTAGTGATGAAAAGCAGATACTTTGCATAATAAGCAACAAGATAATTTGAATGTGGCCATAAAAACAGATGAGACTTGTAATGCCACACTGAGAAGAGCTGGCTGCAGAATGGCAGTGCTGATAACCTAAGTAGGGAGGGGTGGAGTGCATCACCCTCACCATCAGAAGAGGAGGTAACAGCCCTACAGCCCTACTCAAGCATCAACAGCATCTGCTTGGTACCAGCCCAGTGGGTACTCATGGCTTTGGTAAGTCCTATTCTTCTCAAGAATGGGTAAAACCTGGAGAATCACAACCTGTGCAACCAGGACAATCACAGCACCTGATCCATGCCCACTGCTGCTGCCCTGGGAAGCCCAAGGTCTGTCTTGTCCCAAGTAGGTATCAACGCCGGTGTCTCTTCTGGCACCTCCTGAGGCCATGCTCTCCAATGGCTTCTCTCAAAACAGGACATCACAATGCAGTTTCCCTCCCTCCACACATCAGCACCATCCTCTCAGGCCGCCAGAAGGTTTAAGCATGCAAATGCTTAGCCAGAGTTCAGACCTAACTCCATATCCACAAGTGTAGTTCGTCCAAGGCACAGAAGAGGGACTCAGGCATATGAGTGGATTTTATGTAGGCTCTAGAAACCAGCTTTTACTTGAATGAGTACAAGACTTGTGTGTAGCCAGGCAAACCAGCAGTTCTCTACATGCTCTGCCCTTTCTTTCAGCTGATGCAGAGGAGGACACAGTAAGCACTCGAAGAGCATTATTTGCTTGTCGAGAATCACAGTGCTCATTCTCTGTATCAGGAAGGAACACTACCCACTGTCCAAGCCCTGTTTCTTGCTGCAACAAGCCCCCAGGCCTAAGTGAGCCCATTTATAACAGGATCACGCATCACAGCTCCTCTCTGCCCTTATGCAACTGCTTGTGCATTCTCCCAGGGTCTCTGAGAGCTGGAGGCTCCCTGTTCATGCTACATGGGGAAAGTCAGGAGCCTACCAACTGCTTCAAAAAGAGACAGCAAGAAGTCTAATGATAATGAAGTGCCAGGTTTTCTGTCGCAAGTTTAGGTAGAACTTCAAAATGACAAAGGAATTATCCACCCATCGCAGATGCAGATGCCAAGAGAGGCTCTTCCTTTGTTTTTCTCCTATGCTAATATTTCAAGAGAATGACATTATTTAATTTTTTTTTTTAAACTGAACTGTCATGGTCTTTGAAGTACCACCACACTTACAGTGTGGGGCCTGGCAAACTCAGATGAAAATGGATAATGAATTTCAGATTTTTTGTTTTGTTGCTCTTGTGTTTGATGTTGAAACCTAAAAATGTTGGAATACGATTGTTATTCTTGCATGATAAAGGCTGTTTTTATCACAGCCCTGAAATACTGCAGGAGTTACATACAAAATGCAGAATTCTTTTACTTTATCATATCAAGACCATGAAGTTGTAACCTGCAGAAAATCAATTCCTACACAGCAGTTATTACAGACCATTAATTTGTACAAGCAGAAGTGTGTTCTCCCTGGATATATAAAATTATCTTCTAATATTACAGCCTTTTGTCTACTTGGGAGGGATGAGGAACATTAAAGAAAAAATAACACAATAACAAAAAGTTGAGTTAATGTGAGAAGCGAGCTGATTTTTAACATACAGATCTGAAGTCCTCTGGAAGGCAGGGATGCACTTGGGCATCCCTTTGTTCTGCACAATGTGGGAGCTCACTGTTTCAGGTACTACTTTAGCTGTTGGGATTATCTAGCCCAACTACATAGAGTTAAATCCCCAAGGATGGTGAAGAGAGTGGGCAGGAAGGAGAACCAGTCATGGCAGGGGGGTAAAAGCCACCAGGACCCTTAAGCAGATGATGGGGAAGCTACTGATGGGGAGAGCAAGTGGCATGGGGGTGCATCCCCTCAACACCCCCTGTACTTGGCACTGGTGAGGCCCCACCTTCTGTGCTGTGCCCATTTCTGGGCCTCTCACGAGACAGACATTGAGAAGCAGAAGCAAGCCCAGAGAAGGGCAACAAAGCTGGTGAAGAGTCTCGAGTGCAAGTCCTATGAGGAGTGGCTGAAAGATCTCAAATTGTTTAGCTTGGAGGAAAGGAGGCTGAGAGGTGACCTTTTCACTCTCTACAATAGCCTGAAAGGAGACTGCAGCTGGGTAGGGGTCAGTCTCTTCTCCCAGGCAACCAGTGAGAGGATGAGAGGACAGTCTTAAGCTGTGCCAGGGGAGGTCTGAGTTAGACATTATGAAGAAATTCACTGCAGAAAGGGTAATTAGATATTGGAATGGGCTGCCCAGGGGCATGGTGAAGTCACCATCCCTGAAGGTATTTAAGGAAAGACTTGGATGTGGCACTTAGTACCACAGCTGGGTTGACTTGGTGGTGTTTGGTCACAGGTTGGACTCAGTCTCGGAAGTCTTTTCCAACCTAACTGATTCTGTGAACACAGAGACAACAGGGACTAACAGGAATGGCACAGAGCTCACGAAAAAGAAACATGCTCAGCTGGGTGGGAACAGCCAAGTGAACATTTGCTCTCCTAATCCTGCTACGTAAGGTTAACTTGTCATGAGCCAGGTTTTGACTTGGGCAGGTGGAACCCAAGCACAGTTTTCCAGGTAAACACCAAATCTGCACTGGATCATGACAAGTGATGAGGCTTTCCTTTCCTGGTATGCTTTCTGGGAGAGGCCTGGGGCAGGGTGATGGAGCCTGAAGGCAGCAACCCTCAGCTCAGGGAAGGTGCAGGGACCTGCACACAGCCATGCCAGAACCTGAGCTCACCCAGCAAGCCCAGCACGTGCAGGTCCCAGGTACAGTTCATTTTGCATAAGCTGATTAAACCCAACAGGTTTGTGCTCGTAAGTACCCAAACACTTGTGGGTATTCTGCCTCTGCCTGTCTCACTCTGCTTGCTTTAAGGAGCAGGCTGCATACGTCCCAGCAGGGCTAGCCAGCCCCAAGCAGCTCCAGCCTCCCCGTGGCCGCTGGTGGCCTTCCCTTCACCCCCTTGTGCCCACGCAGGGACTCTCCTGACCTTGTCCTCACCGGCTGATGCTCCTCCCTCTCCAGGAGCACCCTGGTGCCTTTCTGTCCCCATCTCCATCAGAGCAGTCATACGTCACACCGCCCTGCTTAGTGCTTCTCCTCTCCAAAGCCGGCCGTAAGGAGTAAATAATCCTCTCTAAGCCTGGGGAAGGCAGGCAGTCTCCATTTTACACATATAGAAACGGAAGAAGGGGTGAAGAGGTTCAGCCTGCTTCTATCAGTAGATCCCTGAAGATCAAGCTCACCACTGGTAAGCGTTTTAACTTAAGCTCTTAGGCAACACAGGGTAACCTAACAAACAAACCTAACAAGCAGGCGCTGAATGTTTATGATCTGTTTGTTTACATGACACACAAAAAATTTACTCTGGGCAATTTCTCTGGGTTTGTACATTGTTTTGTAAGCTTGTGTGTGCACGTTTGTGGCTGTATCCTCTCCTCTAATCTTCAAGCTAATTTCAGCCAAAGAATTGACTGGAGGCAACAGGAACAATCTATGAACTTCCTCCAGAAACATTTACGTGGACTGCACAAGATATATTTCCCATTCTCCCAGCCTAACTGCTATGCAAGAAAGGTAGAAGGAGAAATGAAAGCTGAAGAAACCACAAGGTAGTCAGCTGCAAACCTCTCCAGCACAAGAAGTTGCCACCCCACTGCCAGCATCACACTGGACATCCCACGGATTACCCACCCTTTGGGTTTCTCACGTGCGTGGTTATTATGTAAGGTCATATGGTCTGACACATGTGTTCCTCGAAGTGATGGGCTTCCTGGACTCCATCCAGAGGATCAACGAGGATTCTATGATCAACAAGAGCTTTGAGAGAACACTGCTGTTCAGTCAGTTGTACCCTGCTCGGACAGTTAAAGGGGATGACTCTACTTTTCTAGGAGGTTCCAGACCTCAGTGGAATTAATTAATGTGCTCAGATTCCACACCTGCATTACACGTTACAGACTGACCTCCAGTACCAACACAGATAGACGTTACCCAGATGGAATATAAAAGTTGCTTTAAAAAGACAAGAGCCTCTTAAACCACTTCATAATGTTCAGATTTTAAAGTCACTGAAATAAATGCTATTCGCTAACAACAACATTTAAAGTGGGTGGCAATCCTGGTTCCAGCATACTTAAGCTTTGCATCAGAACAAAACTATCATAAATTGGTAAAAACCACAGTGATATGCAGTTGACACCCACATATGTTATGCTGGTTCCCAAGAACAAATTATATGCATACAATATCTCAGTATGCTCCATGTGTTATTGCTGTTAAGAATAATGCAAAGTACTTAAAATCTTAAAAAAAAAAGTATAATGCAGTTGGAAAAAATATGTAAACTTCTCTTGTGCATATAATACATATTCCTCTGCATTCTCTATGAAATCAATACTGTTTACTAAAGCACTCCTTGTACAGCTAGCAAAAGATCAACAAGAGATCAAAGAGTGGTATATAAATTATAGTTTTAACTATGATGTCTCCAGTCCTTTACCCTGTATATTTTTATTGTAACACACATGCTAAAAAATTACAAGAATCATGATTTGTAATTACCATACACAGACATAAAAATGCCACCTTAAACATAAAGTATTAAGCTGACAGAAGTGGTCTCTGAAAATCAGTGATTCCTTCGGATATTCCAAGCAATTGTAGTAACAGGAAATGAGCTAACAAAACCATGTTGGTCAGGAGCTACTATCCTAAATGGCATTAAATACTACTAGTGTGAAAGAGTGGTACATCATATAAATCTTTCCTCTATTTTTACAAAGAATGAAGTGCCGTCTGACTCCTCCTCCTCACCTGGATCTCCACGATGCAGTTATTCTGACTGACAAACTCATCTGATTTCCAATCCAAAGTTTGCATTATCTCAGTCTGAGGAACTGAACAGATGCTTCTCCCATGAAAAATGACATCCAGCCTGCTGCTGACACTTAGCTAGTAATCTCAAAAACAAGAACTATGGACTCGCTGTTTAAAAAAAAAAAAAAAAAAAAAAGGTGCTTTTCTGTTAAAATCCAAATATTGGTTCTGACAAAGTCCTACATGCAATCATCCACCGTGCTCAAGGAAGAGAAGTTCTGCAGGCTTTACCCAGCCCATACCCCACAGAGCAGCCAAGCAGCTGCTTACCTGCTGGTGCAGGGAATCTGCTCAGGGAAGGGTTCCCTGCTCTTACCTGCCTGCCAAGAGTTGGCAGAACATCACTTGCTTCCTTCAGTACTGGAGAACAGTCTCGCAGCAGAAGGTGCAAATAAACCCTAAACCCCCTTCATTATTTGTTTTTCTTTTGTAAAACACACTCCAGCAGGTGATGCTGCCACTAAATTTCTCAGGATTTGAATTATCTGAAAACATATTAGCAAAAATAAATGAAGGTGAAATGGCATTTCAAATACCAGTTTCCCTGGGTCTTATTCTGTCACAGAAGAAAATTTCACTAGGGAAAAAAACAGTCTGCATCAGTTTTGGAACTAAACATTTGGACTAAGACTTGGAAATAAACTTGGACAGGAAAAAACAAATCTTTTCATTTATGAAGGGAATTGATTATTAGCTTGCATAATCCCAAATTCTCCTCTGGGTAAACAAGGCATTCAAGACAGAGCATAGACAAAAACCAGATACCTAAATGGATAAATAAAAAGCACAGGCAAGAAAAAGAACCTTTTAGGAAGAGCATATTAAATGCATACAAACCCCTTTTTCTCAAAGCCTAACACTTATTTTCCCTGCATTTATTTTCCCACACTTAGCAGATAATTTCCCTAACACCCCTGAAAATACCAACACTGATTCTAGGCATTATTAATGAGCACAGGCTACATCTAACTGCAATAATTCTAGGCTGAACTTCATGTAGTAAACATTGCATTCCATAGACTCATGAGCCAGCTCTCAGATAAACATGCTTGCTTAAGTATCAAGTATTAACACCCTATGGCAATCTGAGTCCATGCACAGTGACTCAGTGCAATTATTCCGAGTGTAACAATAAGTGGGCAGTCATGCGGATTTGTAACTTATTGGTTTAAGCACGAAATTAAACAAGCAAGAAAAATTAATGAAAACTATTCAATTTTAGACCAGACTGGGGACAAAATATGAGTAAGTATTATAAACATGACATAATCTCATTTAAGGAGACTGTGTAACACGTAGGTTTTACAAATAGTTACAGACATTAATCTTGTTAAGTTTATTTCCAGAGTTTTATTCAGTAACAGGATTGATTGGCTGGAGAAACACAGGCTCAGACAAAAAACTAGCTGAAAGCTCTATTTTTGTCAGAGTGACAGATTCTTTTCTTAACTAAGTTGTTTTGTTGTCTTTTGTTCCAGGACTATAAACATTATTAGCAATTCTCCAACTGGCAAGAGAGGCTGAGATGTTTTGTCTTCACCATTCTGGATTGCTTTTTGTTCTCTTACACAATCCAAGAGTTGGGAAGAGGTAAACAATTTCGATTTCCCTTCCCTGCAAGATCACCTTTCTTTTGCTCATAACTGGGTCTTTCTGCTGAAGCAGTGAGGACAGAACTGCTCCGTGGCTTGCCCTTGCTCTGGGAAGACATGGTTGCAGATCCTGATAAGCAGAACTACTGCAACCTACGAGCTCACATATCCGACAACCAACATTACCATCCAGTTCCCTGTCGTTAATTTGCTTCCTATCATCACTGACTTCCCACAGCCAAGCCTCTGCATGGCTTTCATGTGGCTGCAGTTATTTCTGTTTGTACCAAGAGGTCATTTCATATGTTGCTAGCAGAAGGGATACTGCTTTCTTCTGTGACTTCAGGCAGCTTTTAGGAAACAAAGCTTTCCTGCCCCCTTTCCAACTAGAGGCAAAGGTCAGAGAGTCTAACAATGAAGCACAGTGTTGCAGCTCAGATATTTTAGTGCTAAAAAATTTAACCACAAAAGCAAAGAGGACAATTGCTATGTAAAACTCCATGCACAAACATGTCCCATCCAAAACATGTTTGTAGCCCAAGCAAAGATTTGTGCCCACTAAAACAATGCTATTATGTGTATATTTCCCAAGAAAGACGGTATGTTACTAGCAAAGGTCCAACCCTTTAAGAGTGGCACATCTGGGGTTTTGAAAGAAATTAAAAGTACAATCCATGAGTACAAAACAGGATACCTTCCTTGCTGGACTCAACTGCTAATGGTCACATTCACACTTTACCTCCATGCTGGGACCTGCTCCAGAGCCTCTGCCATTCCCTTGACCTACTGAAAGCATTCACACCCTAGGGGTGATTTCTTTAAATCAACATTATCTTCCACTTTTTGCTAGAAGGCTACATCTGATCTACCATTCTCCCTCTGTATAGTCCTCATATTCAGGATTGAAGAGGAAACATATTGGAACAGCTCTGCCATACATTTTTCAGAGCAATATAATAGTGCCCGGAGCACCAACACCTCGCTACATATTTATGAGCTCTGGTTTTCAAACAACATCCTTCCCAAGCAAAGGAAATAATCACCAAAAACCCACAGTGAGAACTGTTTCATTATTTGGATCACAGCCTGTAAGCATGGTCTTTGCTATCCTATACAGGGAATGGCTGCTCTTGTGTTAATGATCACTATAGCTCTTCTACTCCATTTGGAGGAGATGGGACCCTAAATCAGCACAGGTCAATGCAGCGTCTCCCATCCCCTTATTTATTTCACTGGATACTGGATAGTGGTCTGCTGGAGGTAATACACTGCATTTAGTTTTGCTCATTTTCATTTCTGCAGAAGCTAAGTGTTCCCCACAGAGTAGTACTTTTTGTTAACATTTTTTTAAAAGACTCCCAAATGCATCATTCAGAGGAAATACTGTCAATATAATAGTTTATACTGAACACAAGAAAATGCCTTCTCAGATCACACTCATGATCCAGTCCACCATCGGCTTCAGGAAGTAAAGCTACAGAAGCTTCAGAGCAAGGTGCAAAAAGACTAACACTAGTCAATCACAGGAAAAACTACCCCATCCTGTCTCTTCTGTTCCCCTTACCATGCTGGAAACCAAGCTGTGAGGAGGATGCCTTTGCCCCAAAGCACTACGCTGTCAGCTAGCAACTTTTTCCAAGAGCTTCTATCCTGAAAAGCCTCACTCTTTTGGGTTACTCACCATGATGGAGAAAAAGCTCATTCAAACCTCTAAGGCCTCCTCCATAAAAAATGAAGATGAGCCACGTTCTCTGCCTCAGAAATTCAGGCACATTTTCTTCTGCAGCCTCTGTGATGATCATCCAGCCACTCATGCAGGTGACAGAACTCACCATGTAAGGTGCTCATCACAGCACTTCCCAAACTAGTCAAGCATGGGATGGAATAAGGACGTATGCAGAATAGAAATCCAGCTGCTTTTCCTGAATGGCTTCAAAGAAATTAAAATCCTCCATCTACTTGCTGACTTTCTCCATTTAAGACAATTAGTTAAATCAACACACATCTATCACTGTAAAACCAGGTGTGTTGTATCCAGGGTTCGGAGAAAGACAAAAAATATTTACTATGTAGATAGACTAGCTGTATATGAGCAAAACAAACTGAACTCCCTCATGCATCAGCAGCCAAGAAAAAAAAGAAAACTTATGGTTACCTCTTCAGCTGGGCAGATGCAACAAGCAGGGCTTCTGACAGGCTGATTAGATGACTTCTTTTTTAACTACTCTCCAAGTAGGAGGGAGGCAGGAAAGGAGGTCTATGTCCTATTGACAGAGAAGCAAAAGCACACTCTTCTCATGCTCCAGTCCCCGAAGACCTATTGCCTGACCTGCAGTACACCCTTACTTTTCAGTAGTCCTCCCTCTCCCTGCTCTTGCTGTACAGAGACACTGGCTCATGCTCCAGCCCTCTGTCCCCACATTTCCTGCCCATCCCCTCCACACCTTGGTCAATGCAGCAGAGGAAATTACATGGACCATTTCAGAGCGGCCGTAAAGCACATGGGACTTATTCAGTGGGGCCTGACAACCAGGAGTCCCTTCTCCAGCCCAGGTGAGCCACCAAAGAGTAGTGGCATGTGTTCCCTGAATCACTGGAAGGCCTGCCAAACTCAGCCTCTGCTCCAGCACAACATTCCTCTGCCCAGGGGAAATCATTTCCCCTACAGTGATTCACTGATTTACAGCTGGTTAGATACTACCCCCACCTCCTTGGTGAACGCAACATGCACAAGCACATGGTCTGCAGCTGCAGAGACAAACCCCAGGGGAGGCAGAGTGATTGATGTGCCATATAGAGCCTGCCACCAGTTGAGAAAGTTCCCATCCAAAAGGATAAATTGCTTATCTTCAGTGTCAGAAGTTCCTCACACTGTCTTAGATGAAGGATCAGTCCCATGTCTAAGCCAAACCCCTCCCTATCAAAAAAATTCATACAGATCCATAGAGAAAAACCTCATTTCTCATATGAGTACCAGGAACCACGTGCTTTTACCTCGTGTGTCTCCTTTTCTGAGGACAGAGAAAGGCAGGTGAAGGGCACTTCTTCCTGAGGCCCATGTTTCAGCGTGGGACAGGTCTACACTGCCATCACAGCAGCTGTGGTGACTGGGACCACCAGCCTCCTGTGCATGGGGGCCAGCCTGGGGTGCAAACCTGACTTCCCCTGAGCCGTGAGTATTGTGGCCAGACTCCTGGTACTCAAATTAACCTCTTCTCGGTTAGGCCAAAAATTCCAGTAGAATGCTGCTCCCCATCTTGAGCAGATCCTGTTTTCAAGGTGAGGATGATGGCTTTATGTGTTACAGGAATTGTTTTGTACCAAAGCAGAGAACAAAATGAGTGATGGTGGGAATGGTACAGAAAAGCTACGTGAGTGGTGGAGTGCATCCTCGCAGTCAAGGAGAGACGGGCTGGTTGAGGGTAGATTCTTGCATTTCAGGAGATACTACTGATGAGAACGCCAACAAGACAGAAAAGAAGCAAAAAGCTAGGTCACTGAGACTACTAAATGCCAAGAGGCACAAAAAAAACATATGCAGAAAAGCTCATTAATCATAAAATACCCTCCTGTGCCTTGCATTGGGGATCCAAAATAAACACTATGAGTTTTAAAGTCTTTTCAAGAAATTACACCAAACGACATGAACCCTGGATGTGTCCATGTTTGGGTTTCTAGGCAATAAGACTTCAGTATAACTCTATTCCATGCCAGGTACTAGTTTTAAAATGGAAGTCAGACCTCCTTGACATGTGATGGTGGGAGGTCTGAGATACTGCACATGACCAAATAAGTCTACTTCTCTGAAGGCACTGTGGGATTTCCCCCCACACTTATATGAGAAGCAGCTGCTTCTTCTTGGTGGTGGCATTTGTGTGTTTTTAATGTAAACGCATTTCCCCTTCTCCAGAAAATGTTCCCAGGGTATTGTGGCATCCTGAGGGTAAGTCTTGCATGGCATCGTGCCTGAAAGGAAAACTGAAGTTTTCTCCAGCAGAGAACTGAGGAGACCCCACAGCCACAGTCCTCCCAGAGAAGAGGAGCAACATACTGCCAGAGGAAAGCAGAGGCCAAGAACTCATAACTGACCTCAGCATTTCCAAACTTTTTACCTAGTAACAATGCTACACTAGCACAATATATGTCTGCAGGTTTGAGATGTGAAAACAAGGCCCCTACAACTAAATGCTAATGTAAGCAATGGTGAACAATCCAAAAATGAGGACCCATTTACATCAGACTTTGGGAAAACTGCTCAACAAGGACAGTTCATTACATAAGGTCCAATCTTAGGAATGACTGTCATGTAAGGGTGTAAGAACAGTCTTCTCTTTCACTTTTGCCATTAATGGAGACTCCATGTGAAAGGTCATTTTTGCTGAGGACCACATGACATTGCTGCAGACTGAGAAGAGTAAACAAAACTGGAGGGTGGAGACCCTACTGTCTGTACCTGCAGCAACTTCAGCTCAACACACATCCATCTTCCTCTGACCCCTTGACCTCCTTGATCTTCTCTACTGCAATACACTGACCCCTTACTTTTACCACTTATGAGAAACACGGCTAAATGCCTGAGTTTGAAATGTCATTGAAGAAAGTGCTCTTTTTATTTTTCTCTAACCTGAATGTTTCACTGACAGGGGTTTTACTGGAATCCTAGAATTGCTTAGGTTTGAAAAGACCTCTAAGATCATCAAGTCCAAACATTAACCCAGCACTGACAAGTCCAGCAGTAAATAATCATGTCCCCCAATGCCACATATACATGTCTTTAAATACCTCAAGGGACAGAGCCCACCACTGCACTGGGCACCCCGTTCCAATGCTTGACAGCATTTTCCATGAAGAAATTTTTCCTAATATCCAATCTACACCTTCTCTGATGCAATTTGATGCCATTTCCTCTTGTTCTACTGCTTTTTACTTGGGAGAAGAGAATGACCTCCCACCTGTCTACAATCTCCTTTCAAGTAGGTGTAGATAGCAATAAGGTCCCTCCTCAGCCCGCAGGCTGAACAACCTCAGCTGCTTCTCCTAAGAAGTGTACTTCAGACCAGATTTGTTGCCCTTCTGTAGACACACTTTGGTACCTCAGACAAGTCCTTGTCGTGAGGGTCCCAAAACTACGCACAATATTCAAGGTGTGGCCTCACCAGTGCCAATCACTTCTCCAGACCTGCCTTTAACAGCTACTCTGATGCAAGTGGATTTACAGTAAATGGCTGCAGAAAGGAGAGGGTAAGCCAGGAGCCTTGAGATGAAAACTTGGCAGTCCTCTGGAGAAGCCCCACAGGAATCCATACTTTCAGCTCAAGTTGCCAGCTATACTGACTGCAGAGCCATGAGATTTTAGCTTAGCCAAACAGGAATATGGCTGCTCTATTTATTGCTTTACAGCAGCAAGAATGACAGCGACACAGTCTAACAAAAGGTGTGCCACAGTGCCAGCAGAAGAGCAATGTGTGTGATGTTGTGTAAGGCATGGACCAGTGTCCTCTGACCAAAGAAGCACAGTGCAAAAAAGATGGAAGGGCTTTTCCTTCCTTGTTGGAAACCTATTGGAACAATACCCACGTCACAAAGGGCACCACAGAACTTAGCATGCTCATTGCTGATGTCTGCAGAGCCACAGTTCTGGCTCCTAGTGCTTTGTCCATGCATATTTCAGACTGGGCAAGGGAAATACCTTTATTTTAGTGACTAATTCAGTTACCATAACAAGCATGTTCTCTGTTCACCATAAACATCCTGGTGAGCACATTTCAGAGGAGAGGGAGTAAAGAGAGGAAAGATATTCTGCATTTATGTTTCCATTAATTTCAGCATGAGAAACAGATCAAATGTTCATTTATTCCATGTTCCAGGACACTTCTCCCAGACACTATAGTTTCTCAGATACCAGCATCTCCCTCACCTACATATTCACACTAATCCATATAAAACTATGAGTCATTACACAAAGTTCCATCCAGAAGAGTAAGCCATTCATCCTTTGGGGGAGGAGGAGGAGAGGGAAAATTAAGAGCTGTTTCCAATTTAATTGGCAGACTTTACATTTTTGTCCTGCTTCCATTGGAAAGTGTGGTGCTAATTTTTCTGCCACAGCTTGCAGCCACAGTGAGATCTCAATCTGCTTCATTTACATCTACCAGCAGGACTGCTAAAAAAATAAAATAAATCAGAACTGTATTTGCCGTGCCTCTGGTCAGTGTGCAAGTTCTAAGTGCTGAACTACGCTTGCATTATTTCAGGGAGTCAAGTGTTTTAAAGCTCCCTGCAACTGCTAAGTGCCTTTCTCAACTGCTCAAGTCTTGGTGTGGTATTCTTGAGAGCACAATACCTTCCAAACTCATTTTGAAAAAGAAAAGTACCATGGAGTCACTCACAGTGCTCTGCAGCATACCCATGACTTTGACTTTTATACCATAAAGCACATTTATGCCCCACCCTGTCTTTTTACTGTACCTTCTAGTCAAAAACAAGGTTTCCTGTAAGCAAGCAGCTCTTTTTGGGGCTAATTTTGAAGTGAGGATACTTACGAAGCAGCTAATTAGAACAGGTATGCCCTTTTAGTTCCTACATTATCTGCTTTGACACAGGAGTTTTAATTATGTGTTTCCCTTTCCAGCGTGACAGAGTACTGGACTTCAACTGTCTTCCAATATTCAATCTTTGTGTAATTCCTGGTTTTTTTTTTTTCAGATCCTTCTTGGCTTTGCACCTTTTTCTCCCTCATTTTCTAATCCAACGATTCCAGCCTGGCAGCTGCACATAACATTTATGACTGTTTCAACTCAACCCCCCTCGTCTTTCCTTTTTGCATACAGCCCTTAAATCATGTTCTTTCCCTCACGAGCAGTTCAGGGGCCATTCCCACTACCCGAGAGGCGTGAGTGGTCCATTGGTGCAGGGACCATCCATCACCCTGCAGTGCGGAGTTGGGTTAATTCCACAGGCGTTGCTGAGCTCCCAACACCATGGGCAGGCAGCACTCTGCAGCAAATCCAGGGGTAGAGGACTGGAGCCACCGACTTGAACTGCTCCTGGAGCTCTTGCAGTGCTCAAGGAGGGACATTTGGGACACCTGATCTAAGACATGGAGTTTGGTAAGTGGATTGCAGGGTTACAAAGAACAGCAACCTGAAGTCCAAAGCATATAATACACAAAAGACACCAAATCAGCACTCTTTCTGTAGGAGATAAGTTAAAGCCAAATTCCCATGAGACTTTCAGCACCTTTTCCCAAATTAAATCAGTTTAATTCTCTGTGACTTTGCCAAGTATTCCAGGTACTTTCATGGGAAAAGCACACTTTTCTTCATAAAAAAAAGAGGAGTACGTAAACTATATCCTGTCCTGCTGTTCATGACACGAAGGAAAGAAAAAAATAGAGAGAAAAAAAAGGAATCACAGGCACA
Organism: Phainopepla nitens; assembly: GCA_013400175.1. Classification (NCBI taxonomy): domain Eukaryota; kingdom Metazoa; phylum Chordata; class Aves; order Passeriformes; family Bombycillidae; genus Phainopepla; species Phainopepla nitens. The sequence continues at coordinate 395,362 of VXBQ01009883.1, read as the reverse complement.
AAAGCAGCACAACCTGCTAAGAAACAAGTGTTACATCAAGCAAGATGCGCATGTGTAGGTCTGCTCCCTTCCATTACCACCTCCTTCCTAACCTAGCACATGCAATTTTATCCAGTGTAGTTTGCTGGCTATAGGATTTAATCTGAAATGAAGGGGAATACAAGGGAATGAACACATTCAATAAATATTCAAGGCATTAAGAGGCACCTGAAGAGTTCAGGAAAATTACAAGCCCTTAAGACTTCGAAATCACAAGGAAACAAATTTGTACTTGCAAATGTTAACATCAAGCTTCGTAGGGTACAGCTGCAGAAGAAAGGCATCTCATCTACAGAGAGAGTGTTTCCTCACAGATATTTAAGCTTTCTTATTTCGTTTTAAGGCTCTCCAACAGTTTGTATTAGGTATTTAAAACTTACAAGCCATGAAATTATTTAGTCTCAAAAAGCGATCCTTGAAAGGCAAAAATGCATACTTTTAGCTGATGAGTAATCAGGGAAAACTTTCTTTTCTCCTTTAAAAACGAACTTATGCTTCTTGCCCTCTAAAAATTATGGAAACTTTTAAAGGCAGAAAACACCATGGAGGGGAAAAAAAAAAAAAAAAAAAGAAGAAATGCAACACGAGATAATTTTAAACCCTTTGCATACCTAAAAAGGGCATATTAAACCACAACCTTAGTCATAAACCTCCACTAAGTGCAAAGACGAAGTACCGCGAAGTGGCGCGGGCGCGACACGCAGCCGCTTGGCTGCCGGCAAGGCTGCAGCTTGGAGCACACACCACACGCCAAAGGAAATGGGTGTCGTACCTCGCCTGCCTCCAGCATCTCCTCCTCCACCCCCCACCCTCCCCACCACCTGTAGCAGCCTCAGAGGAAGCAGACATGCTCCCACATACTTTCCAGCTAGGCTGTGCCAGCTGCAAAGTACGCACGCAGCCAGCAACACACGTGTGAAAATACATGCGAGGAGTACCAGCATCGGGTCTCTCTGCCATGATTAACCTCGTCTGTGAGCAAGCTAGAATCACTTTCTCATTTCTTTATTTAAAAAACAAACCAGAAAATTAGCCCAAGGAGCAAAAGAGAACCCCTCCATCGCATTTGTGCCCTTTCCCTTTCTCCCCCGCACACACACCTACACTGTGCTGGAAAAAGGCTGTAAGCATGGCATTACCACTATTGTGTCCTGGGTACAGGGAGCTGTGGTTTTGAGATAAAACACCCAGTAAAGAAATTTTACCGTTTTGACCAGAATTTTCCATAAGCAATTGAACACTGGTTAGAAAAATAAAATAGAGAAATGTCTAAATTTCCTCTCATGCTCAGATGCGGCTGTATGGTTGAGATAATTTCCCCGTGATAACGTAAAATTAGGGCAAAAAGGACACACACCAAGTGCCTGAGAGAAGACGCCTGGCCGTGGGGACCATGCTACTGGGGATACTGGGAGCTGGTGCCAGGGCAGCATGACCTGGTTTGGGGGTATTCCTTGCAGGTGTCAGAGGGGCACCCTGCCTCTAGTAGCTTCAAATACACTGCTATAGGTATCTTTTCATCAGTGGTCAGTCTTTCAGAGAAAGAAAAAAAAATGGAGAGGAAAAAAAATCATGTGACACCCCCACTCCCCTGAAAAACCCAACAGCCACAGAGAAAGAAGTTTTACCCCTGTAAACCTCAAAGAAGAAAGGAGCAGAAAAAAGACGCAGGGCAAGCACCTTGTTTCCCAAAGGTCCTCTGGAAACTCTTGGGATGCTTTGCCTATTCTTCAACAACAATCTTCTCTCCTTGAGCCATTTCATCTTTGCCGATACGCTGGGGGAGGGACCCACGGGTGGGGAGTGAGTTAAAAATAAAAACAAACACTGAAAAACTATTTGTAAACTGTTTCACTCCAGTGAACCCTTCAACTCGCGGTTTCTCTAACCGACTGCACAGCACACCTGCAGAGCGAGTCAGGGCAGGAGACACCCCTCCATAAATACCCGGGAGATCCCTCGCCTCCCCGGGCGCCTCTCTGTGCGGGATGATGGCAACGGGTGCCCATCTTCCTGGGAACAGCCTAAACTTTACAGTCAAGTAACAAATGGAAGGTGGGCAGGGGACAAAACCACATGAATATCTATATATTTCCTCAGATAAAAATGCCCTGAATACAATTTCAGCTTTGCAACAGCCAACACTGCCCTTACCTGGGTTTCAACACATACAAGGTCTCAGGCACCTGGTCATCCCTCCTTCACCCCGCCGTCTCTGACTAGCTAAAGAAAGCAGCCGTGCCAGGTGTTACCAAGTACAGCTGTAAATCCTGCAGCTTTCTCTGCCCCATCCAAGTGACCTGCACCTTGAAGTGCCAAATCTAGCAATTAAGCCACCCCTCAAACTCTGCACAGTCCCATGAAAGACAGATGCCCATCTCCTCCAACATCAGTTCAGCACTCTGGGTCTGTTGCCCAGCATTGACTGCTGGACACCTGGAGCAACAGGCTGGGAGCAAAGACATTTCTCACAGTTCTGGTTTACTCACAGTCCAGCAAAAAGGCACTAATTCTCACCTCTGGGTGGACTACTTCTTTAAAGAAACAAACAAAAAACCACCAAGCAAATCCCAAACCACCTTCAGGCAGTGAATCAGCCATTGCTTGAGTCACACACGGCCAGCGTGTGCCAAACTCAACTAAGAGCTGCACTACTGACCTCAGCCTTTGCTCTTCTCTGCCTGCCCACCCCCACCTTCACCCCAAAACTAGCAAGGAGCTTCTTCACAGTGCCCTGAAGGTTTAAATCAGAAATATGCAAGCAATGCTAGTGTGGGCATAGACATCCTGGGGGATGGGGGAGAGCATTAACTAACACTGCTGATGCTGGAAAATGCGCAGGTAACCAGGAGGAGCAAATCCAAAAGGCTACTGTTCAAAGAAGCATCCCTGGTATGGCTGTTTGTCCAAAGTTTCACCAAACTATCGAAACTTGCTGATGTGCAAAGTAAGACTGGAAGGGAAAACCTTTCAGAAGCTCTAATTCTTCACACTGGAACATGGTTACTGGGATATTTTCAGTATTTACATAGAATGGAATTGGATTCTAGGAATCCAGTCTGGGAAAAATGGATGTTCCTCTACCTTTTCCTCAAGATCAAATCATGGCTTCATTCTGACAACAGCTGAGCACAACAGAACTCTGCTACAGCCCCATCATGCTGCAGACTACAGACCCTATAACCAAAAGTTAATATTTCCTTTCCATCAGATTTTGCATTGCTTGTCAACAGAACTGTGGCACCAGGAAACCCCTCAAGCCACCTGCACCAAAGGACAATCATAGAGAAGGTAATTTCACAGCAAGAAATAGACTGCAAGGGGTGGGGGAGGACAACAGGCACTTGGGGAAGGAACAAGGAAAAGCGTGGGGCCAAGTAAACCACTTCTTCTGGCATTCATGTTTACCACTGCCACCTTGCCCAACCCTCCTGCACATGCACACCCTCTTTAGAGGACTCAAGCCTCATCTGCACTTTGAATTCCTTTGCTGCTGAGTAGTCAGCTATTTCATGTTATTTTAGAGCAGATGGTAAAGACTTTGGTCCTATAAAGTTCTCCTATGACATTACTGACCTTGTTGCTCTTTATGCTACTCCAGTTTCCATAAGAAAGAAAAAAGTAGTTAAATTCTCAAGTGATTCAACCAAGTACTTTGTTCATCTTCAGAAATAACTGGCATCACTTCGAGATCAAAATATCTATCCCACTGCTACAGAAAGACTTTATAGCTATAAGTTCTATATAAATAACATTTCAAGAGCACAATATCTTTTTGTCTACCAAAACTCTTCATGAAAAGCACCAGAAATATTTGTAGCAGGCAGCTAATACCAATTACTACTTTCCTTGCAAGCTATTTTCACTAAATTAGCCTTGATAGCATCACAATTTGTTGAGGTAGGAAACAACAGAAATTAACAAGCCATGGCAATCTGGGGAGGGAAAAAGAACTATGGAGGCAGTATTTATCCCCTGAAAGTAGTATTTGGGAAGAAAAACAAGAAGCATGACACTGGCTAAATAACATGCAGGTTGTTTGTACTTGTGCACTGCGTTTGCAACCCTGTGTTTTGCTTTAGTAACTGGGGCTAGACAAAACAACTGGACTGTAGCTGTACATACTGCATGCCAGACCTTACTTTGATCTTACAAAATGCTAAACATTTTTTAGAGAAAGTTTAGAGATTATCTGAATGATACTCACAGCTTTTTAAGCTTGGAATTTGCTGGTTGGTGCATTAAGCATTACTCACTTTCTGAACAAAGTGGAAAGTTAACACAAATTGGCAGATGACTAACTGTCCAAGAAAGAGATTACTGAATGAATCACTGACTCTACTTTTAGTCTAATAATAAGACAAATGAAGAGGACTAAGAAGGGGAAAAAGACAAACAAAAAAAAATTTCCTTGCAAAGTGTTTAAATTTGCATTGCCCATGAATTTCCAGCTATGACAAACTATGCATACTTTTCATAATTTACCATGAGTTTTACATTGGGGTTAGCTTACTGACATGCCTCATGATTACTTCACAGCATCACTTAATTTGGATTTCTGTAAGAACTCTGCTCCACACTTTCCCTTGGTACACATTTAATAAGTTACAAGAACAAATTAAGGGATCGGAAATGAAGTTAAATTGCTGAGTTGAGTCACAAGCACTTGGCAGAGTTCAGGTTCCACACACAAAAGTACCTCAGGCACAGCAGATACCTGAAGCTGACCTGAAGCAGAATTTAGAGCTCAAGAAGAGGACCCAACCAAAAGGCTTCTGACATTTTCTTTTTTGCTACTCAGGTTCTGCTGAAAAGTTTGCCTAAATGCACAACCAGCATTCAGCCTTGCAGAAAATTATCCTGGGGTGCTGCTCAAGAACACAGGAGAGGGGCAGCAGTGCCATCCCCCTCCCAAACAACAGCCACCCAGCTCCAGCAGCCCGGTGGGGAGCAGCTATGGACAGCAAATCTAGGAGATCTGGGTTTGCCCCTCAGCAATCTGCACAGCCACGGCTCCCCCTTCTTTTCCACATCAGCTTTGCTGCTCTTTGGATCTGTGGTCTTGCTCATCAAATTGCCTAGGAAAATTAGCCTAGGTTAAGAAAACGGGGAATTGATGTGTACTAGGTCGAAAAGCTGAAACGCTCAGCAAAGCACAACAAGCACACGGCCAAGCAGCACCTCCTGCTCCCACTCAGTGGCACAAAGCACTACCAGCTCTCAATTTCACCCTCTTGTTTTGAAGGACAAAGTTAGACTCCCTCCCTCACTTGAGTAAATTCAAGTCACTCAGGTCATCTGCTGAACCTGTTACTCAACATTGCTTGCCATCATCCCCAGAGTGATAAAAGGTTGTGAGAACACTCAAGGGTTTAGGAATGCAGCCACATGGTTCAAAAAATTCTCCATAGTCACCAGGTCTGCTCATCTCTTCGTATGTAACAGATATAAAGTTCTCAAGAGCTCATCACATCTGGGAGATCGGTGACATCAGCAGGTTGCATGAGGCAGAAGCCAGAATCAGGCAGGAATTAGAATAGTTGTTACAGAATCACAGAATAGTTTGGGTTGGAAGGACCTTCTGGATCACTGAGTTCCAAACCCCCTGTCATGGGTAGGGACGCCTTCCAGTGGACCAGGTTGCTCTAAGTTCTATGCATCTTGGCCTGGAACACTTCCAGGTTTGGGGCACCCACAATTTCTCTGGGCAGCCTGTTCCAGTGCCTCACCATCCTCACAAGTAAAGAATTTCTTCCCAATATCTAATTTAAACCTACCCTCTTTCAGTTATTTGAATATTTGCAGGAGATAATACTTCTGCATGTTGTTAACACTGAAGACTCATTTGATTGAGTTCTGCTTTCCTCTAACATTTTTTTCAACTGTCTGTTGCGGATACAAGCTGGAAATAAATATCCCAAACCTCTCATGGCCCAGGAAGCAAGTTCCTACTGCCAAGCTACAAGTTAGGCTAGGCACAGGCTGGTTTTCTGCAGAGCCACCACCCTGCCAGAGCAAGACAAGAACAACCATCAGGAGATGGGCCATGATGCAGTGACGGTCAGTGCACTTTGAGGACCAGATGGCCAGCTCTAAGCTTTTTAACAAGTTTTGGTTTAATTTGATGCATCATCCAAGTTCTTGATGGACTCCACAGCAAACTTAACATGCACAAAACTAACCCTACACATAGACTGAGTAATTTCCTGCCAATTTAGTTCTCAGGGCTGGCCTACTGTGGGATGAGACAGGTGCCAGGGCAAGCAAAGGCAAGGAGAGGAGATGCTGAGCAGAATCACAGCCCCAGGTATGGCAGCAACGCTGTCAGCTGCCCTTCACAGGTCCAGCCCTCAGTGATTTTGGACACAAATCCCACTTCAGAGTCAAGAGCTCAAAACATCAATGACATTTAGACACGTTATTCATTTGCCATGATCCAACCTTCAGGACACTTCTGATGGCATGATTTTCTAAAGACAAGCCAAACTCATGAGTGCTGAGCCTCTGTCCTCCTTAACTCTGAACAACCACTGACACATTATTCTGCAGTCTTTACCGAGTGTTCTTCTGTGAACTTCGGTAAGAATTGTCCCTAAATAAATCTCTTAAGTTGGAATTTGGCCTTTTATGCTATATCCATCTGAAAATAATAAAACCTGTCTTATTGTTGCCATGTAACAAACAACTGGATTTCCACATGTTGCAAAGTTTTATTTCCACAGGCTTCTGCACCTCTATTTTTAGTGCACTTCTTCCAGTAAGAGGCTACAAGACAAAGATTCTCCATCGCAGTCTGGTTACACAAGAAACCGACAAACACACCCATGGTATTTCAGCACAGCCAAAACCAACTGCATTAATATATATAAATATTTAGTGGTAAAAGATGCCCACTGACAATGAGGGACCCAGGAGAAGTCCAGATTTTCTGAGTGGATTTTGTTAAAAACACACTCTGCTTTTAAAATAGAATAAGGAGAAACAAAGAACCATCACATCCTTATAAGGAATAACTTACTAGTATAAATATTGGAACAACAGAGAAAGTGAACATGGAGGCTCCCATAAATGTGGGAATTTTCATTTTAACAGGGAAGAAAATACTTGCTCTGCTTCATACATAGCTTTTAAACCTTGTAACAACACAGGCAACTTGAAAACAGATAGCAACACTAAATATTAATGCAGCAGATCTGGAGACACTGATTGGACTACCATTCAAAGTACAACACCTTGAATTAAAGAATTAAAATTTGATATACTGTAACACCATGAAGGGCAAGCTCTGCCTACATGAAAACAAAAAAACCTCGCATTCTACAAGACACACTTTCAAACAAAAAGCAGAATGTGCTAGAGGTTGTTTCACTGCATTGAATACAGCACAGAATCTTTATAAAAAGGAAGACAGCTAAAAGAATTTGAAAACTATTACTTTTTATGAGAGAGAAAAATAAAATAATTTAACAGATCACTTTCTGATTTACACTCTTTTCAGTATCACTTTCAGTACTGGAAGATGTGTGCTTCCTTCCAGGTAGTGACAGACACATCCTACAGTTGTCATTTATGTTTCAACTCCTATTTGGTGTTTGCTTTCCTCTCCAGATCCTCTGACCTCCAGCTGAAACAGCAATACAGGTCACTCAGCAATACAGGTCAGTCTTACTGTCCCTCTCTTCACCAGATTGGAAAAGAGGTAGAGAACAGCAGCTCGGCAAGATGAGGTAGTGTGCCAAGTCCTCCCCCAGTCGACATAAATACGTTATATTTTCCAGATGCGCATCTCCGACACCGAGGCTAAGGATCAGCAATACTCTACAGTGAAATGCAAAACACTGAGAAGAAGACAGGAGAGGGGAAGACTTTTGCACTGCAAGCAGTTGTATGAGTAGGTTTTCTTTGAAGAGTACAAGATCTTTCACTGCTGCACAGCAAATCACTAAATCTTCCATAAGTTTATTTAAAAAAAAATCTCACAGTAAGATTTTCCAACCTTTCACTAAGAGTAGGGCCCAAAACCACACGTTTTAAAGGTCTTCCACAGTTTTATTATTAGAAGTAGAAACCCTACTGATACTGATGAGTCATTTGTATTGGCGGAAACCAAGAACACCCATTTTCTTCATGTGTTATAAAGCTCTCAGTGTGGTTTTCTATTAATTACTGGTCAAAGCAGTTGACTAAAAACACAACAAATGACATGAACTCACCTTGTTATTAAACCCTGTTCTATAGCAGCTGATTTTATTTACCACACTTTCAAAGACCGCTTATTTTTCACCCTGTTCCACAAGGAGAAAAATACACAAAAGACAACTACGAATCTAAACTCCCTCACAGTAAATCCAGAACTGCAGATGGCTAATTCACTACACTTCTGCAAAGGCTTTTGTGATCAGCTAAGAAAGAAAGGAGGGAAGGGAAAAAAAACCAAAAACCACAACAAGAAGATCAGTTAAAAATCATCAGTCAGCAGCAGCTATCATTTTAGAATCCTTATGAGTAATCAGAATAGAGTCTGTAAATAAAGAAGCAGTTGTACAAGAGCTTGAGCAGATGAAGGAATCCTTTCATGCTAGCAGACAGTGATATTGCCACACAGGAGGTAAAAAAAAGACTAAGAAATAGCAAAATTTTGAAAATTAAAGACAGCTAAAACCGGGTTTTTAAAAGTTTAATCATAATTCCTTGCTGGCTTTAAAGAAGATTTATGCCATAAAAAGGGGTGGAGGGCTGGAGACAGCACAGCTTGCATTTGGAAAGGGAAAACACAATTGATAGGCTAGACTTGCCATACCCAAAATTGGAACAATGCTCAGGGGGATTTTACGGTAACATCCCAGTCACAAAAAAAAAAA